>SJYC01038443.1:0-63866 GCA_006408675.1 Madoqua kirkii
TTGTTTATTTTGTTCATTCTAGTTTTAAACAATAAATAGACTCAAGATAACATAAAAATAAATTAACTGCATATTTTTAAAATTACACTCCTTCCTAAGCAACCCCAGTTCCAAAGAATAGAAAATTGAATGCATGTAGTGTTAAGTTAGCAGACACTACTCCTCATTAAAGCATCTCAGTTTTGTCAATAAAATGAAATAAATACATGAGACTAGCTGATTGAACCAATATGAATAGATAACTTTTAAACGGTATCATTCTAAATGATAGATATAAATTAGAGATACAATCATCATTAGAACACTACAATGAAAACTGCTGCACACAAAATTTTTGAATGGATGAGAAATTTTAAAGATAAATAGGATATTTCCATGGCTTAAAAGTACCTCTCCCTAAAACTTATTTATTATCAGTGGTTTAACATATGTCCACAATTTGATAATCCCCCTTCCATAATGTAGAACTTAATTCCCCATTCCCTGAGTGTGAAATTACTATGCTCCTAGTGATTCCTTGAAATGAATGGAGTATGGGAAGGGAAAAAATGGTAACTTTAAAACAGAGAAACCTAGCATACATCACTTTAACCAAGTGACTGCATGAGCCATGTTGCTACTGTGTATCCTCTGATGTCATGGGTTGAAAAGGGTACCTGGTCTCTGTGATACTGTTGCCAGATCCCATAACCCCAGTGTAATCATAAAGAAAATATCACACAAAACCACACTGAGGGTGAGAGAGTCAATTCCTAGACAAGTTGACAAGAAGCCCAGCATCCCAGAGGAGAGAGAGGTCTGCAGCTCTCAAGGAGGAAGAAAAGACAAATGTCTTTTTTTTTCTCTCTCTCTCTCTCTCTCTACATTCCTTAGTCTAAGTCACATAAAACACTTTTTTTTCCTTTAAGCCCAGAATTGAGGATTATACAACTCAGTTTAAACTCTACACTAAGGATTATATAACAACAGTGTATCCTGCTTAAGGACAGTCTTTCCTTGAAAACATTCTGACAAATCCTGTCATCTTAAAATGTATATTGTGGGAGTGGGTCTGGTAAGATCTTTACAACCTTGAGACATTCTTTTGATTTATTGTAATGACCAATTTAAAAATATACATAATTCCCTTGCTGAGACTAGTGAGCGGGGTACCCTCCATCCCCACTTCTGATGTCTATATCAGAAGCTTCCTCTGTCCATTTTCATACTTGGATAAACACTGCTACACAAAAGTTCTTGAGTGATCAAGCCTGGTCCCTGGTCCCAAAGCTAAATCTTGTATTTGGAGATCATGAATCTGACACTATTCACTCACTGTAAGCTGTCAAGGGTATGTTCCACAAGATACCTGACTGGTATTCTTCAATAGACTCAAGCTCATGAAAAACAAGGAGGGATGAGGAAGTACCACCGACTGCAGGAAACCAAGGAGACAGAGCTAAATATCCTAGAAAGGATCTTGGCTTAGAAGTAGCACATCTGTAGGAAAACTGATAACATCAAAATAAAATCCGTAGCTTAGTTGATGGATTATTCCAATCTTCATTTCTCTGTTTTGATAAATGCACCATGGTTATGTACATGCTTAACATCAGAGCAAGCTGGTAAAGGGTATATGGGAACTACCTGTACTACCTTTGAAATTCAGAGCTAAACTTGAGAGGCTCATAGAAATGGGGGCTAGATTTCCTTGAGGAACTGGGCATCATCTCATGTCCACTGTTTCATGCTGACCACAGCAAGTGGACCAGTGAGTGAATCATTCAATGTTATTTTTAAGGAGTACTGTATCACACCTTGCCCCATCTGATTCTGTGGTCAGCTTGACTGATTGATGCCTTCTACTGGCAAGTGGCAGAACTGCTGCCTCTGGGGCTTCATCCTTTAAACTGCCAGAAGTTCGTGTCAAAGATCCGTCCTTCTCTCGGCTCTGATCTAAGCATTTACCTAATCCTCCTTTAGAAGTCTTTTCCTGCCCTCTTTGTGTCCTCTGTTTACAAATAGACATTTGGAGTCCACCTCTCCATCCCCACTTTGACATTTTTTGAAGATCTTCCTTGCGTTATGCTGTCCCATCTGGTCTCCTCTCTCTGTTAATTTCTCTTGATAAAACTTGACATGGGACAGTCTGTGCTCAACAAAAATCTATTTGTTCCCCTACATTTACCAGCCTCCCTGACAGTTCGGCTGTGGCAATATGGTTAGTTCTGGTCCATGAACTATAAGGAGAAGGGACTGTGTCACTTCTGGGCTAAGCCAGTTACGAGTCCATGTGTTTCTCTCACTCTCAGCTCTCTCTCCCCATCTTGCTCTCCTGATCTTGTTTTACCTCTAACTCCAGCTCCAGTGCTCTGCCCCAGCCCCAGAAATCTTAGGACCAAGTACACCAGACTACATACCTACAAGATAGATAAGGACCACAAAAACCATACACAACTTTGAGTGAAAAAAAAAAATCTACATTTTGTTAAGTTGATGACATTTTTGTATTTTTCTGTTCCACTAAGAACTATTAATTACTCTGTCTAGAATAATCTTCCCCCTCCCTACCCCCCTAGAAAAACTGTGACAAAGTTCTGTTCCTGTAAATCTACCCTATCCCATTTTTCTCAAAAGGAACTACCTTCCCCTATTCACTTTGTGGTATCCTTCCTATTGACCCTGAACTGCCCTCTTTAATTTCCTGTATCTTTAGTATTTACCACCATTATAATTGACAAATTGAGAAGAGAGTCCCTCTTACTATCCTAATCTGGGCCAAATTCTCTACAAAATAAGAAAACAATAGACTAAAGCTACATGTGAATGCCTTACCAGGAGGATCAGTCTAAGATCAGCAAGTGTGAGGGAAATGGCAAGTGAGGCAGAAACACAGGAAATCAATGGCCAACGACGAGGAGACACAGGGCTAAGCTGGTTTCGACAAGAAACCCCAGCCAGCTTCTCAGCCATGCGGGGCATCTCTGGAGAGTCTGGGTGGAATCACTGCGCCTGGAAACAGCCTAAGGGGGGTTGCAGGGCCCATACTCTGTCTGCCGGTTTATTCCTGTCGAAGCTTGCCCCACATTGTCAGGTTGTGTGAACGGACGGCTCTAGGTCCGTTCTCATGTCCCAGCATCTGGGGTTTTATCTGAGACCAGAAGTGGTGGAAGGCACTGCTGTGTGCTGGGGCCCAGTCAGTTTGTTCAAGGTGTCAAAGTTGACGTGATCCCGGCCATGGCAGAGATTATGCTGGGGCCTGGCTAAGATAGAAGGGGGGTTGCAGGGCCCAGACTCTGTCTGCCGGCTTATTCCTGTCGAAGCTTGCCCCACATTGTCAGGTTGTGTGAACGGATGGCTCTAGGCTCGTTCTCATGTCCCAGCATCTGGGGTTTTATCTGAGACCAGAAGTGGTGGAAGACACTGCTGTCTGCTGGGGCCCAGTCGGTTTGTTCAAGGTGTCAAAGTTGACGTGATCCCGGCCATGGCAGAGATTATGCTGGGGCCTGGCTAAGATGTCCAGCGCTGCTAGAAGATGAGGAAGCTACAGCAGTGATGGCCAGAGCCCTCTATTTGACAAATAGCCAAGACCCAGGCCAGAGGCGGGGCTGAGCAAATACAGAGCGGAAGATAAACCGGGACCAACCATACCTGCTTGCTCCCAAACGATGTGCCCTCTACTTTCTCAAATAATTAGTCTCTACATCTGTGCTCAGTTGTGTCAGACTCTGGAACCCCATGGACTACACCTAAGGGTTACTAAATCCTCAGCTACAGAGGGCTTCACTATATATGAAAAGCCAAGTACCAAAAGACAGGAAGGCCAAGCTGAAAAATTATAACTGAGCAGTGCAAAAAAGTATCACAATGCAACTAAATTCCTTTAGTAAAGCACATGTATTCCAGATGTTCACTCATCCTCGCCTTGAAATTAAACACAAGAGCCACAAAGCCAGCTGGAACAGTTCTTTACAAAATATAGCTGTGCTTTCTCTGAGCCATTCCTTTTTAATATCTTTTTGGTTATTTTACACATCTGAGTCTGAAGCGAGCCAATGAGATAATGTTTGTCTAGGGTATGTGAACGGCTGCAAGGTCTACAGACCTAATGTGTTTAGGAGCGTAAGAGGCACGTGCTGTGATTTCAGCTGTGAAAAGCACCTCAGTGACATGACAGAGAGCAGAAGCTGTTAACGCTTTGGATTTGGTAGCATTTCCACTTCAGCTATGGGACCTCTGACAACACAAGGTGTCCATGTTCTCAGGATATATCTGATGCCACAGAGGGAAAAAGGTGCTAATTGGTCCACGCTGGGCTTGAGCAGCAGAAGCAGATGCTTAGGTCCATGAAGGCTTCTCTGCCTTGGGAATGCTGATTAAAAAATCAGTTGTCCACATGAAACTAGAATATGGTCACGCATGCATGCACGTGTGTTATTACTCCAATCGTGTCTGACTCTTTGCAACCCCATGGACTGTAGCCTGCCAGGCTCCCCTGTCCATGGGACTCTCCAGGCAAGAATACTGGAGTGGGTTGTCTTGTCCTCCTCCAGGGGATCTTCCTGACCCAGGGATGGAACCTGCATCTCTTACGTCTCCTGCACTGGGAGGTGGGTTCTTTACCACTAGCACCAACTGGGAAGCCCAGAATGTGGTCTTCATGTACATTTCAACATAAGTTTGATCAAGGGAAAAAAGTATTTGTGACCTGCATGTCCTTGGACAAGTTATTCAGTGTCACTGGGGCTCAGTTTTCTTACCTGTAAAATAGGTGTAATAGTAATTCTTGCCTCACAAGATTAAGACGAGTGAGTTATTATTTATAAAATGCTTGTATATAGTAAGTCCACACAATCTTTTAGACTGTGGAGGCAGTTAAAAGACCAGTGATTGCCAGAAGTCAGGGAAGAGGGTGTATGCACAGAGCTCAGAGGGGTTTTAGGGCAGCAGAACTAATTCTGTATGATATTACAATGGTAGATACATATCATAGAACATTTGTCCAAGCCCATAGCATGTACAATCAAATACTTTGGCCACTGTGAAGAGCCAGCTCATTGGAAAAGATCCTAACGCTGGGAAAGATTGAAGGCAAAAGGAGAAGGGGGCAGCAGAGGATGAGATGGTTAGATAGCATCACCAACTCAATGGACATGAGTCTGAGCAAACTCCAAAAGATAGTGGAGGACAGAGAAACGTGGCGTGCTGTAGTCCATGGGGTTGCAAAGAGCCAGACATGATTTAGTTGCTGAACAACAACAACAAGAGAATGTATTAACACAACGCCAAGAGCGAATCCTAATGTAAACTACAGTCTTTGGGTAATAAGGACAGGTCAGTGTAGGTTCGTGGATTGCAACAAATGCACCGCTGCTCTGAGGGATGTCAAAAACGCGGCAAGTTGTTAGTGTCTGGGGGTATAGAGGGTGTGTGGGAACTGGCTGTAATTTTTGCTCAGTTTTGCTATAAACCTTAAACTACTCCTAAAAGTAGTTTATTAATTAAAATAAAAAACAGGCAACACAGGTAAAACACAGGTAGCTCAAGACTATTAGGGATGTGGTAGGCAATAAATAGTATCTGCTCATATTTTATTTATTAATAATATTATTTCTAAAAAGTCTCAAAATTACTAAGAATTTTTAGAGCTGAAGATGCCACTTCACAGTGATATGACCAAAGTCCACAACTAAACTGCTTCAAACAGCTACCAGACTTCTGCTGGCTTTTAAGTCACTTGTGCCTGCCTCCTCAGCACCACTCAGTGTGATCAGTCCTTTAGGCTACAAATTAAATTGCCTCTTCTGTTTAAAATGTGCATATGGCAAAACAGTAAAACAGAGCTGACTGGAAAGTATGAAAACAAAAATTCACCCTGTACATCCTTAGTCCAGTTCTCCAGAGTCATACACTAACACTTTCTTTTGACCTCTATTTAAAAAGAGGAAAAGAAAATAGAAAAATGATAAAACAGCATGTATTTTGTATATTTATTTTACTTACAGGTGGGACTACTAAATACAGTATTTTCACCGTTTTCTAGCTTAATAATATACCTTGACACTTTTCCAAATTGGCACATAGACACCTTCACAAAACTACAAACTATTTCTCTCTCTGATTTGTAACTAAATTCACCAGCTATCAATATTTCTTGAAATATTTTCTTTGCATGCTTGACAAAGGAAGAAAGAACTCCTTAGAGTCCAATATTCCTTGTCATTACTATTATTCTTTCAAAGTTATTAGAATGATTACAGTTAGAAATTAGATTTCCCAACTACACAGGGTTCTCAGCAAAGATAGTATTCACATATATTTTGAATTAATAGACATGAAAAATCTATATGCTAAGGGAAATAAATCAAAGACAAATAATGTATGACTCACTTAAATGTGGAACCTAAAAATTACAACAAACTAGTGAATATAACAAAAAGGAAGCAGGCTCCCAGATACAGAGAACAAACCGGGTTCCAGTGGGGGCAGAGGGGTAATATAGAGGCAGGAAATGAAGAGGTACAAAGTATAAGGTCTAAAATAAGCTATAAGTACATTTTGTACAACACAGAGAATATAGCCAATATTTTATAATAATTATAAATGGAGTTGTTGTTGTTCAGTGACCAAGTGGTGTCTAGCTTTTCGTGACCCCATGGACAGCAGCACGCCAGTCTACCCTGTCCTTCACCATCTCCTGGAGTTTGCCCAAGTTCATGTCCATTGAGTTGGTGATGCCACCCAACCATCTCTTCCTATGTCACCCTCTTCTCCTTCTGCCTTCAGTCTTTCCTTCTGCATCAGGGTCTTTTCCAGTGAGTCAGCTGTTCACATCAGGTGGTCAAAGTATTGGAGCTTCAGCATCAGATCTTTCAAAGAGGATTCAGGGTTGATTTTCTTAAAGATTGACTGGTCTGATCTTGCTTTCCATGGGACTCTCAAGAGTCTTTATAAATGGAGTATAAAAAATTTGAATCACTATATTATACATCTGTAACATATAGTATTCACTATATTATACACCTGTAACATATAGTATTCACTATATTATACATCTGTAACACATAGTATTATATGTACACACAGCCTACCAGACTCTTCCATCAATGTGATTTTTCCAAGCAAGAATACTGGAGTGGGTTGCCATTTTCTTCTCCAGGGGATCTTTCCAACCCAGGGATCAAACCCATGTCTCTCACATTGCAGAGAGAATCTTTACCATCTGAACCACCGGGGAATCCCTGGTAACATATAGCATTATATGTACACACTGCTATATTTAAAATGAATTACTAACAAAGACTTACTGTATAACACAGGGAACTCTGCTCAATGTTATGTGGCAGTCTGGATGGGAGTGGAGTTTGGGGAAGAATGGACCTATGTATACCTATGGCTGAGTCCCCTTGCTGCCTATTGTTAATCAGCTATCCTGCAGTATAAAATTTTTTAAAATTAACAGAATTGTGAATCACTACATTATATGCCTGTAACATATAGTTGTATAGCAACTATACTTCAATTTAAAAATGAAAATCTAAAAAAAATTACTTAGAATTTTTAAATATTTATTTATTTGTTTGTTTTTATTTTTTTTAAACTTTACAATACTGTATTGGTTTTGCCATACATTGACATGAATCTGCCATGGGTGTACATGAGTTCCCAATCCTGAATCCCCCTCCCACTTCTCTCCCCATATCATCTCTCTGGGTCATCCCAATGCAACAGCTCCAAGCACCCTGTATCCTGTATCAAACCTAGACTGATGATTCGTTTCTTACATGATAGTATACATGTTTCACTGCCATTCTTCTGAATCATCCCACCCTCTCCCTCTCCCACAGAGTCCAAAAGTCTGTTCTATACATCTGTGTCTTTCTTGCTGTCTCACATAAAGGGTTATCGTTACCATCTTTCTAAATTCCATATATATGTGTTAGTATTCTGTATTGGTGTTTTTCTTTCTGGCTTATTTCACTCTGCATAATTGGCTCCAGTTTCATCCTCCTCATTAGAACTGATTCAAATGTATTCTATTTAATGGCTGAGTAATACTCCATTGTGTATATGTACCACAGCTTTCTTATCCATTCGTCTGCTGATGGACATCTAGGTTGCTTCCATGTGCTGGCTATTATAAACAGTGCTGTGATGAACATTGGGGTACATGTGTCTCTTTCAATTCTGGTTTCCTTGGTGTGTACGCCAAGCAGTGGGATTGCTGGGTCATAAGGCAGTTCAATTTCCAGTTTTTTAAGGAATCACCACACTATTCTCCATAGTGGCTGAACTAGTTTGCATTCCCACCAACAGTGTAAGAGGGTTCCCTTTTCTCCACACCCTCTCCAGCATTTATTGCTTATAGATTTTTGGATCACAGCCATTCTGACTGGTGTGAAATGGTATCTCATTGTGGTCTTTATTTGCATTTCTCTGATAATGAGTTATGTTGAGCATATTTTCATGTGTTTGTTAGCCATCCGTATGTCTTCTTTGGAGAAATGCCTATTTAGTTCTTTGGCCCATTTTTTGATTGGGTCATTTATTTTTCTGGAATTGAGCTGCATAAGTTGTTTGTATATCTTTGAGATTAGTTGTTTGTCAGTTGCTTCATTTGCTATTATTTTCTCCCATTCAGAAGGCTGTCTTTTCACCTTGCTTATAGTTTCCTTTGTTGTGCAGAAGCTTTTAATTTTAATTAGATCCCATTTGTTTATTTTTGCTTTTATTTCCAGTATACTGGGAGGTGGATCATAGAGGATCCTGCTGTGATTTATGTCGGAGAGTGTTTTGCCTATGTTCTCCTCTAGGAGTTTTATAGTTTCTGGTCTTACATTTAGATCTTTAATTCATTTTTAGTTTATTTTTGTGTATAGTGTTAGAAAGTGTTCTAGTTTCATTCTTTTATTTTAAAATAAGTATTGGGCACTGCAAAGACGAGAATTTTGGAAGCCATCACACCCATATATACCCACTACTGCCGTGTTAGTATAAAAGTGGTGTTGAACAACTGAATCCTAATGTTGTAGATCAGGCACCAAAATGTAATTGACACGCAAAAGCCACTGGCAGAATTAATAATTATGATAGAAAACCATGAACAACTGATTTTAATGACTAGATAAGGAACTTATTTCCAGTCACCCACTGAGAGAAACTAATCTTCCTTCACATCCTAATCTACTGACACACACAGTCTGGGCTGTAATAAGCTCTTAATAATAAATAATCTCGCTATGAATAAAATTCTGCTGAGTAGAAAATGGAGAATTATAGAACATTTCAGAAAGAATTCATTTTCATTTTCCTCTCACTTCGTCACCCTTTAGTTAATTTTCTATAAATACTACTCGATTGTTGCACCACCTTAAGGTTTAAGAGGATGTGCACACAAGTGTGAAAGAGTACTTGATACTGTCCCAAATAAAATGCACGCAGGAGGGGCATGAGAGAACAAACACAAAAGAACACAGACTGACAGATATCTATATTAATAATCCTTACAGAAAGCCATCTGCTAATGACGGATTCATCCATTCTGGAGCCATAGGATAAAGTGATAACTATAGACCATGCATTCATAATTTACACAAATGAACCTTTGCACACTTAATACACATACTGCACTTTTGCTCAGTAATGAATATTCTATTAATAATAACTGAGTATTCCATACCACAGTGCAGAGAATAGAAACATGTGTTTTTCTCGTATTGTTAAGGGTATCTCAGGTAGATTAAGCAATTTGATGAGAAACTTTAAGACAAAGTCTTAGAAATCACAACTGTGGGCCATTATGCTGCCCTTGAGTCAACTGACCCGCTACCGAGGAAGGAAAGGAGGTACTGATGGCATTTGTCAGCTTTGAAAATGTTTTAAATGTGTCAGTTAAGATTTCTCATTTTAAATAAACATTTAGTCTCACACCTCATTTTATATTGATAATTTGGTATTATTTCCTTAATTATGATTTCCAAAGCTGCGCAGCTTGCAGACTCCATAATACTTGAGTCCACTGACATCCAAATGTTACATATTTGGAAACTGAGGGTCAGAGAAGCTACAGAAGCAGCCTCAGGCAGGAGAGCTGAGTGAGGAGCCAGGATTCAAACTGAGGGTGTCTGGGCTACTGTGTGTTCTGTGTTCTTTTGATCTGCCACAAAATTTGACTCCAACTATAATTACTGATATACATTCGAAAAGAGTTTAAGGTTTTTACCCCCGTTTCCCTGACCAGAATCTCAGCTCCCTGGCAGTAGGGACTATACCGTATCCTATTTATACCCCCAGCCTTTATTTCAATAACATGCAGTAAATTACTTGTTAAAAGTTTAATCAGAGGATGAATGCCTAGGTGAATAAATGAGCTTTTTATCCCTGCTTTTCATGTGTCACACTGATGCAGGGGAAGGCCGGACTGTAACTGGCCATCTGAAGAAAGAAACACGTGGGTCTTTGCACCTATGACTCCCGATCCTTAGCTCAGGGCCCCCAAGGAGTCAGGACACTCCTGCAGAAGTTTCATAGGTGCCACATCATTTGTAAATAAATAAGTGCATTATTTGTAGAAAAATTTGCCCCTTCTGTGAAAGTGAGCCAATTTTTCTGAAAATATAGATTCCTTCTATATGGACCAAGCTGGAAACTGCTAATTCTTACTAAAATCCAACACTTTTTCCTGTCACTCGAAACAGGAGTGCCACAGTGAGATTCACTAGTTTCAAAGTCCAGGGAGAGAAGACTGACACAAAAGGTCAAGGATGAAACACAATGTCAAGAAAAGTAGACAGTCTGAGACTGAGAGTAGAAGCTGGTTCCTCAGAGAAAAGAGAAAATTGATCTCAAAATGGGAGGAAGCTTAGGCACAGCAGAAACCAGTGGACAAACAGACAAATGGTACAGACTATGAGGTGATATCTAGAAACAGGTTTTAAAGTGGTTGAAAGTGCTATTATATACAATGCCTGACCCTTCCAAGTTCTATTTCTTAGCAGCCTTTGCTGTGTCCAGAACTACCTGTCATGTGAACAGGGAGCCAATAATACCACTTCCTTTCCAAGTACAGTTGATATGTTGATTCCAGGGTCTCCATATCTGGGAAGTCAACCGTGGATGGATCCTGGGTGAGGAATTGATGGATATGCAGGCTCTACTGTTCTCCACCCCTTTATATAAGGGACTTGAGTGTCCTCATATTTTGGAATCTGTGGGAGCTCCTGGAGCCAATTCCCCAAAGATAACAAGGGATGACTGTAGTCAGAGCTCCCAGGACCCTTCTTTCATTTTCAGAGAAGGGCACTTGAAATCAGGCTTTCCTGGTGGTTCAGATGACAAAGAATCTGCCCACAATGCAGGAGACATGGATTTGATCCCTAGGTCAGGAAGATCCCCTGGAGAAGGAAACAGCAATCCACTCCAGTCTTCTTGCCTGGAGAATTCTATGGACAAAGGAGCCCGCAGGGCTACTCTCCATGGGCTGACAAAGAATCAGACAGGACTGAGCAACTAACACACATTTGATACCAGCTGCTTGAATCAGCCAAACACAGGGCAGGAAGACCAAATTCGGCAGCACAGCAAGAACCAGAGGAGATGAAACCAGTGCCCAGTCTGACTATCTTCCAGCATCAGTGAGCATCGAAATCAATCAGTCTGGAAAACTGTCAGTCCAACGTGACATTTTAGCTTTATTCCCTAACGCTTCTTTATGTGTGTGCTTATGTGGAAAAAAATAGATAGAAATACAGTTAACTTGAGGTTCTTTTTGATTTGGAGTTTGAGGGATTTTCCAAGTAATGAAAAAGCCTGGCCACCTGGGGCAAAGATATTCACTCAGTGAGAAGGAAAAAATATTGCTCAGAGAAAAATGAATTGAGAGCTCCCTGAGAAAGTACCTACTACTGAAGACAATTTCTTTCCTGGAATTACACAAAGCTCAGAGGATAAAGCCCCAGAGGAGCTGTGGGCCTGGAGGCCCTAGAAGATTTAGGCATGGCCATCTTAGAACTATGTGAGCAGAATCCCCAAGCCTGTCAGTCTCCTCCTATATCCTGGCCCAGGCTGGGTGTTATGGATTGAACTGTGCCCTTCCTCCTCCCAGAAAATATCTGTGTTGGAGTCCTAACCCCCTTTACCTAAGAATATGACCATACTTGGAAAGAAAATCATTGCAAAGGTAATTAGTTAACATGATGTCTTACTGGATCCCAAGAGTCCCTAAGCCAGCGTGTGTGTGTGTGTGTGTGTGTGTGTGTGTGTGTGTGTGCACGCGTATGCATGTGCATGTGTGTGTGTGTCACTCAGTCATGTCCAACTTTCTGTGATCCCATGGAATGTAGCCACCCAGGCTCTTCTGTCCTTGTGGATTCTCCAGGCAGGAATACAAGTTACACAGCTGCAAGCCAAGGAACACCGAAGACTCCCAGCTAACCACCAGAAACTGGAGGGAGGGAAGGAAGGATTTTTCCTTACATGGCCACGCCTACACCTTCATTTGGATGTTCAGCTTCCTGAATTGTGAGACAGTAATTTCTAATGTTTTAAGCCACTTGGTTTGTGGTACTTTGCTCTGACAGCCCTAGGAAAATAATATACTTGCAGAAGATGTTGTTTAGTCATAAAATAGTCTCTAGCTCTGCAACCACAAATACTGTAGCCATCCAGGCTCCTCTGCCCACAAGATTTCCCAAGCAAGAATGCTGGAGTGGGTTGCCATTTCCTTCTCCAGGGGATCTTTGCAACCCAGGGATTGAACCCATGTCTCCTGCATTGGCAGGCAGATTCTTTACTGATGAGCTACCTGGGAGGCCCAGGGGTAAGATGAGGTGACCCTAAATGTCCTGGTCCAGATGGAAGGTATAGGAGGAGAATATTCCACTGGAGGAATACTGTATACTCACCCTAGACTGGGAGGAAGTCAGAAATTATCATATATACCTGTGTCTGTGAGCATGTATGTTTGTGGGTATGTGGATATGCATGTGCATGCATAATATGTGTGTGTGTTATTTTAATAAGGAAGATCAAAACCCATCATAATGAGTCCAAAGTATTTTCAAACAATCAAAGTTGTCTACATAACCATATATAACGATTTGAAACCATAAAAGATGATGCTGTTAAAGTGCTGCACTCAATGTACAAGCAAGTTTGGAAAACTCAGCAGTGGACACAGGACTGGAAAAGGTCAGTTTTCATTCCAGTCCTAAAGAAAGGTAATACCAAAGAATGCTCAAACTACCATACAATTGCACTCATTTCAAATGCTAGCAAGGTCATACTCAAAATCCTTCAAGCTAGATTTCAACAGTATGTGTATGAGAACTTCCAGATGTAAAAGTTGGATTTAGAAAAGGCAGAGGAACCAGAGATCAAATTGCCAACATCTGTGGAATCATAGAAAAAGTAAGAGAATTCCAGAAAAACATCTACTTCTGCTTCATTGACTATACTATAGACTGTGGCTGTGTGGATCACAAAAAAACTGTGGAAAAATCTTAAAGAGATGAGAATACCAGACTACCTTACCTATCTCCTGAGAAACCTGTATGCAAGACAAGAAGCAACAGTTAGAACCAGACAAGGAACAACAGACAAGTTCCAAATTGGGAAAGGAGTATGTCAAGACTGTATACGTCATCTTGCTTATTTAATTTATATGCAGATCACATCATGCAAAATGCTGGGCTGAATGAATCACAAGCTGGAATCAAGACTGCCAGGAGAAATATCAACAACCTCAGATATGCAGCTATTACCACTTTAATGGCAGAAAGTGAAGAGGAACTAGATAGCCTCTAAATGAAGGTGAAAGAGGAGAGTGAAAAAGCATTCAAAAAGACTAAGATCATGGCATCCGGCCCCATCACTTCATGGCAAATAGATGGGAGAAAAGTGGGAAAAGTGGCAGATTTTATTTTCTTGGGCTGCAAAATTATCTCACACAGTGACTCCAGCAAAAAGCTAAAAGACACTTGCTCCTTGGAAGAAAAGCAATGACCAACCTCGGCAGCATATTAAAAAGCAGAGACAGTACTTTGCTGATAAAGATACATCTTGTCAAAGCTATGGTTTTTCCAGTAGTCATGTATGGATGTGAGAGCTGGACCATCAAGAGAGTTGAGTGCCAAAGAATTGATGCTTTTGAGTTGTGATGCTGGAGAAGACTCTTGAGAGTCCCTTGGAGAGCAAGAAGATCTAACCAGTCAATCCTAAAGGAAATTGACCCTGAGTATTCACTGGAAGGACTGATGCTGAAGCTGAAGCTCCAATACTTTGGCCATCTGATGAGAAGAGCTGACTCATTGGAAAAGATCCTGATGCTGGGAAAGATTAAAGTCAGGAGGAGAAGGGGACAGTAGAGGATGAGATGGTTGAATAGCATCATTGACACAATGGACATGAGTTTGAACAAACTTTGAGAGATGGTGAAGGACAGGGAAGCCTGGCATGCTTCAGTTCATGGGGTTGCAAATAGTGGGACATGACTTAGTGGCTCAACAATAACAACAACATAGCCATATGGTGATCACCAGTTTCAAAGACTCCAAAGCGAAATAAAAGGTAAGAACAGTGAAATGTTCCCAAGGACAAATTCATTTCAGGGCAATTTATCATCTTAAGACCATGAACCTGAACAAGCATTGTTAAATAGTATATCATCAGCAAGATAAGGCATCAGTAAATGAAGAATACCAGTAACTATGTGCTTTAGGTTTGCAAGACCCAGGTTCAAATCCTCACTAAATCAATGATTGTTTTGTAAGCTTAGGCAAGTTATAAACTCCCTATATCAGTTACCTGCAGTCAATATGCTAATGTGTAAACAACTGCCATTTATTCTTGCTCATGTCTATACAGTTACTTAGGTACTAGGTGATCCAGTCTCAGCATCAACTGCAAGTGGGAGTCACACTGTCTCCATGTGACTCTCATGTTCTGTATACCAGCAGCTAGTAGGAGCTTGCTCTTATAGTAATGTACGTACGCCAGACATTCCTTCGGTCCTGGCTCACAACAGGCACGTAATCACTTTCGCTAATATTCTTGGGCCACAGCAAATCAAATGGCCAAGACCTACATCAGTGGGTCAGGGAAATGTATGCTGTCTCTAATTGAAAAGTGGAGACTAAATATTTGCTGCACAATTTAAATTATTGCACTCCCTGAATACGTTTCCATACCTGAAAACTGGAGAAAATAATGGTGCCTAATTTAGACAGTTGTTGAATTGTTTTGATTTTAACCACTGAAAGATTTCACATAGCAATCCAGACTGTCTCTTTAAAGTTAAAAAATAAAAATCCAGCATTCTCAGTCCTTAGTTCCAGCCAGCAATAATTGGCTGGAGGTTAAGTGGGTTTTAGCCCAAATTTGGAAGAATTTGGCAGATTCCCCGTCTGACTTACCAATTCATACATTTGAGTTGCCTACGTAGCACCCGTAAGCTTGTAAATTTGTGGTCCCTGCTGTATACTAATCTGGAAGCATATGCAGTGTGAGTCTCTTGCATGTTTCCCTAAACAACCTCCTAGATGAACTTAGCTCTGTGAGGCCAGAGCAAAAGACAAAAATGAAGCTCAACAGCTAATTCTCCATGGACATTTTCTTCCCACTGGGCTCTTAACTTAATGGATGGGGAGGACATTTTGTAAGATGGATAAAAGAGAGTCTTTGGATTCCATTAACCTTCTGTGTCCAATTGTCAAAATTACATCAGGAAATGTTAATGCATCGCTTCTAGGTAATGTACAGTTAATTATTGTGTGTTGTTGTTGCTTAGTCACTACGTTGTGTCTAACTCTTTGCAACCCCATGGAAAGTAGCCCTCCAGGTTCCTCTGTCCATGGGATTTCCCAGGCAAGAATACTGGAGTGGGTTGCTTTTCCTTCTCCAGGGAATATTCTCAACCCAGGGATCAAACTTGCATCTCTTGTACTGGCAGGCAGATTCTTTACCACTGAGCCACCTGGAAAGCTTTCTCCTCCCAAATAGGATTTCTGATGCTATGACCTGAAAGGTCAATACAATCTGAAAGTCAAACTATTCACAAAATTTAACTCCAGGTGAGAAAAAATAAACAAAGGAATTTTCAGGATTCTAGCCCTGCTGGATCTCCTAGGATGATACACTGAAAATCTGCCTTTTATTTTTCCAGGTGATTGTGATGCACAAGTAAATTTAATAACTACAGATGAAGGTCATCCAGGGAAATTTATGATGCAGGAAAAGGCTCAGAGGAAAAATCAAAGGGTCTCAGGCTCTCTGCAAGTATCGCAGATACACACTGCTTGGTCTGCTTTTACAGTGGAGGTCACCTTATCAAATGTTTTATCTTGAAAAGAGTAGGCAAACAGCATGTTTTCTCATTTGCACAGGACTCTGGGTCAAGTGTACTCCTTTGTGATAACCTGGGTGCAATTTCTTAAAGAGTAAGTGAATGCCAAGTAATTAATTTTCAAACTGTTTTTTCTCTGCTAGGTGGATTATCCAAAGGCAGGTATGTTCTGAGATCTTCTGTCACCCAGAGTGGTGAATTTCGCCTGATAAGATCACAGGCCTGGCAATGCATGCTCCCTGTATATTCACTATAGCACCTGGATATTCATCACTTGACAGTAACGAGTCCATGAAACCATGATTGCCTGGGTGTTTGAAGGGCCTGAGATTTGCATTTCTTACTGGAAAGCCAGCATTTGAATTTTATTTTCATAATCTAGTGCCTATGACCAAGTTATACGGCAAAGACTTCAACTCTGAAAAGTCAATATTACTTCATAAAAATAATATCAGAAGTTATTTTAATAACACAGATCCTCAGTCCCTTATCTGCAATTCTAAAACTTTTGTAGAAAAGTTTCCAAAATCAAACTTTATTTTTCATAACTCATTTGGCAGCAAAACCTAACCTACAGAACTTCTTTTTGTGGCAAAACCTGACCTGAACTATTTACCGTCTCTGTACATCCTGCTTAATATAAATATTCACATACTTCACTATAGAATTATTAATGTGTTTGATTCTGGGGTGTTTCTCCAAATCCCACTGGGGGGTTGCACATGCAGTATCTGTTCTGAATTATCTTTGTAACAACAGAAACTTCCCAAGTCCCTAAATACATCTGGCTCCAAAGGCTTCAGATAAGATTGGAACCTGGGTTATTAAAATAACTTTTACTTACTTTTATAAAGTAATCTTACCTTTTCATAATTGAAGTCCAGCACTGCTTAATAGAAATATTCACATACTTCACTATAGAATTATTAATGTGTTTGATTCTGGGGTGTTTCTCCAAATCCCACTGGGGGGTTGCACATGCAGTATCTGTTCTGAATTATCTTTGTAACAACAGAAACTTCCCAAGTCCCTAAATACATCTGGCTCCAAAGGCTTCAGATAAGATTGGAACCTGGGTTATTAAAATAACTTTTACTTACTTTTATAAAGTAATCTTACCTTTTCATAATTGAAGTCCAGCATGTCAATTTGGGCTCATATATTCATGAAATATATCTGCCACTTGCACTTCGGTGATGAAGAGGTAAACAGGTTCATTTTCAAAGTCATAAACCTTAATTGAGTTCCTGCCATGTGTAATGAACTTTGACCCTTAAACTACATTATTAGAAATGAGAAAACTGAGTCTTGGTGAGGTTTGTGACTTGCTCAAGGTCATGCACCTGAAATGGGATAGAGGCTAGATCTCAAAGCTAGGTCAGTTAATGGTAATTTTTGAGATTATCAAGGCAGGGGCTCAGAACTGGATAATCCTCACAATATCCAGAAATGCTAGACATAGGGGAGTGTGGATTTCCATGTTCTGTGGTCATTTTCTATCTAGTCATGTAACTATATTTTAACATATTCTATGTAGTTATCCTCCATCTAAATATTATCATTTCATTTCCAACCCTCTTATCCCCATAGTCCTGGTCAAATACTGTGCAAGAGAATAATAATACAATGAACTTGATGAAAGCCAAATAATTTCACTGAGCTTGTGCATCTTGCCATCAGCCACTCTTGCCTTCTCATTTTAACAGAAGGAGATTTAAAATTCAAGTGACATAGCTAGAACATGGAAGTAACCTAGATGTCCATCTAGGTTAAAAGAAGTTGTGGTACATATACACAATGGAATATTACTCAGCCATAAAAAGGAATGCATTTGAGTCAGTTCTGATGAGATGGATGAACCTAAAACCTATTATACAGAGTGAAGTGAGTCAGAAAGAGAAAGAGAAACATCATATTCTAATGCACATATACAGAATCTAGAAAAATGGTACTGAATAATTTATTTACAGGGCAGCAATGGAGAAACAGACATAGAGAATAAACTTATGGACATGGGGAGAGGGGAGGAGAGGGTGAGATATATGGAGTAACATGGAAACTTACATTACCATATGTAAAATAGATAGCCAACAGGTTGCTGTATGGCTCAGAAAACTCAAGCAGGGGCTCTGTATCAATCTAAAGGGGTGGGATGGGCTAGGAGATGAGTTCAGTCCAGTTCAGTTGATCAGTCGTGTCTGACTCTTTGAGACCCCAGCATGCCAGGCCTCCCTGTCCATCACCAACTCCCGGAGTTTACTCAGATTCATGTCCGTCTAGTCAGTGATGCCATCCAGCCGTCTCATCCTCAGTCGTCCCCTTCTCCTCTTGCCCCCAAACCCTCCCAGCATCAAAGTCTTTTCCAATGAGTCAACTCTTCACATGAGGTGGCCAGAGTACTGGAGTTTCAGCTTTAGCATCATTTCTTCCAAAGAAATCCCAGGGTTGATCTCCTTCAGAATGGACTTGTTGGATCTCCTTGCAGTCCAAGGGACTCTGAAGAGTCTTCTCCAGCACCACAGTTCAAAAGCATCAATTCTTCGGTGCTCAGCCTTCTTCACATGCCAACTCTCACATCCATACATGACTACTGGAAAAACCATAGCCTTGACTAGACGGACCTTTATTGGCAAAGTAATATCTCTGCTTTTCAAGATGCTATCTAGGTTGGTCATAACTTTTCTTCCAAGGAGTAAGCGTCTTTTAATTTCATGGCTGCAGTCACCATCTGCAGTGATTTTGGAGCCCAGAAAAATAAAGTCTGACACTGTTTCCACTGTTTCCCCATCTACTTCCCATGTAGTGATGGGACCAGATGCCATGATCTTAGTTTTCAGAATGTTGAGCTCTACGCCAACTTTTTCACTCTCCTCTTTTACTTTCATCAAGAGGCTTTTTAGTTCCTCTTCACTTTCTGCCATAAGGGTGGTGTCATCTGCATATCTGAGGTTATTGATCTCTCTCCCGGCAATCTTGATTCCAGTGTGTGTTTCTTCCAGCCCAGCATTTCTCATGATGTACTCTGCATAGAAGTTAACTAAGCAGGGTGACAATATACAGCCTTGGCGTACTTCTTTTCCTATTTGGAACCAGTCTGTTGTTCCATGTCCAGTTCTAACTGTTGCTTCCTGACCATCATACAGATTTCTCAAGAGGCAGGTCAGGTTGTCTGGTATTCCTATCTCTTTCAGAATTTTCCACAGTTTGTTTTGATCCACACTGTCAAAGGCTTTGGCATAGTCAATAAAGCAGAAATAGATGTTTTTTCTGGAACTCTCTTGCTTTTTCCATGATCCAGCAGGTGTTGGCAATTTGATCTCTGGTTCCTCTGCCTTTTCTAAAACCATCTTGAACATCAAGAAGTTCACGGTTCACATATTGTTGAAAAAGAGAAGATATATGTATACCTTTATGCTGAGGTTTGACAGAAAACAAAATTCTGTAAAGCAATTATCCTTCAACAAAGAAATAAATTTAAAGATAAACAAAATTCAAATAAACCTACAAATGACTTGAGGGTGGTGATCAAACCAGATCATAGCCTGTTGAGCCTCAAAACCCTTTCTCCAAACCCACCGCTCCCAATTCAATTAACCCATTGCTAAAAAGAAAAACTTCCATGTCAACTAATTTTGTGATAGGATCTTTTGGGGGTACTAAGGAGTTAACTTGAAGAATGCAATGGCAACCCACTCCAGTACTCTTGCCTGGTGGGCTGCAGTCCATGGAGTCACTAAGGGTCAGACAGGACTGAGTGACTTCACTTTCCCTTTTCACCTTCATGCATTGGAGAAGGAAATGGCAACCCACTTCAGTGTTCTTGCCTGGAGAATCCCAAGGAAGGAGGAGTCTTGTGGGCTGCCGTCTATGGGGTCACACAGAGTTGGACACGACTGAAGTGACTTAGCAGCAGCAGCAAAGAGTTAACTGTATCCCCCCAAATTCACATGTTAAAGCCTTAAATATTCAAATGTAATGGCATTTGGAAATGTGGGCCTTTGAGAGATAAAGTTAGAGAGGTCATGAGGGTGGGGCCCTTATGATGATATTAGTGTCCTTTTGAGACAACAAAGTGCTCATTACCCCTCTCTCTCTCTCTCTCTCTCTCTCTCTCTCTCTCTCTCTCTCCCTCTCTACCATGTGAGAATGCATGAGAAGGTGCTCATCTCCAAGCCAGGAAGAGAGCTCTCACCAGGACCTGACCATACTGTCACCCTAACCTCAGGCTTCCAGCCTTCAGTGAGAAAATAAATTTCTACTATTTAAGCCACCTACTCTGTGGTATTTTGTTATGGCAGCCCAAGCAGGCTAGATGTTTGGCATGTCAAAACACATAAACAGTTGGTCTCATTAGAACCTCTTAAAGTGAAAGAAAGTGAAGTCGCTCAGTCATGTCCGACTCTTTGGAACCCCATGGACTGTAGCCTACCAGGCTCCTCCATCCATAGATACCCACAAACATTAAGAAGTATTGCAGGAGCACATGGCTCTCTAAAATGAAAACAGTTATTGAAATAGCAATAGCCGTGGAGTGACTACAATATCCCATGTAAGTCACATTATCTCTAATCTGCACTAGAACCATATGCTTCACTCTTGTAACACACTGACTCTAGATGCTTAAAAAGGCTGCCCAGTAGTGAGAAACAAGCCGCTGGGAGTGGAGATTAAACCCAGGTGTTTGACTTAAAAACTCACACTCTCTACTTCTACACAAAGTGTGCCTTTCTATAAAAGAAGAAACACACACAGTCAGCTTTAACAGAAATCAGAGGCACCCTTTACTGTAAGCACAAAAACACCTTGCTTCACTAGCGTGATAAAGGATTCCACTCAGCCTGAAACCTCTCCATTACTCATGCCTGAAATTCCACTATCGTTAATTCACTTGACACACTGAATATGTCAGTTCTTAACATCTCTTTTAACTTGCAAAACCTCACCTTGAAATAATAGATGAAGCTCCAAACACTCTGGGTCCCCTGTGTTTATCTGTTCTGTTCAACTAACAAATATTAAACACCTGTTATATACAAGTGATTGTGCTCAACTTGCCAAAACTGAAAAATACAGGAGACTTTCTACTACAATACCCGCCAATTTCCAGCTGTCAGCCAGTGAGTGGAGGGAAGCAGTATTTATAAGTTTAAACCTGTGTACAAACCATGTTTAAGTAAATTACACTTAAACAAGCAGTACTTGAGGCTGGTGCACGGGGATGATCCAGAGAGATGATATGGGGTGGGAGGGGGGAGGGGGGTTCAGGATTGGCAACTCATGTACACCCGTGGCTGATTCATGTCAATGTATGGCAAAACCAATACAGTATTGTAAAGCAAAATAAAGTTAAAAATAAATAAATAAACAACAACAACAAAAGGCAGTACTGACAAGTGGTTTGTGAGACTACCCCCATGAATTAAGACCCCAAACACATGTGAGCATGAAGCGTGTTTACTCTCATTATTTGAATGATTGTTACATACAAGGTCTACTTTTGAAAAAAAAATTAAAAGAGTGAAAAAACTAGTTAACTGAATCTGAATTTAATCTGAACATTTCTGAATTGATATTACTGATTCCAACACAAAATCTTTCTGATTTACCTTGTCTGGTACTTGTGAAGAAGACAGAACATCATATTTCCCCTTGTGCATTTATTCACTTAGTTCTGTATTCTGAAGACCCTTCCAGGCAGCTTGTAAGTGTCAGGACCTGTATTAGGCAGGTAGTAATATTCAAGGTTAATTCAAATAAATAACAGATTTACAAATAGGTGCTAGGAAGGTAGAGGTCAATAGAAGGTAGGAAGCCGATCTAGTTAGAATGAGATCAGACCATTTTCCCTGCCTACCTGTGATGGACCCTGGATCCTGCAGGAATCTCAGTGACCCCTGCCCCCTCCACACACACACACACACACACACACACACACACACACACACACACACATATCAACATACAACTACAGAGAGTCACATAGTCAGAATATTAGCAGAACACACAAAGCACAGCACTCCAGCTCTCATACTGTCCTCTAGGGGGAAACCCGCTTAGGAATGTGATAAGTCAAGGCGACAATGGAAGGGGAGTCTTAGGTGGACAGTGAAGACAATGTTCCTTCTGGGAGCTACAAGAGGCGGAAGTGGTTACATGCTGGCGCAGGCACAGAAGGAGGTTTCCTCGGTGAATCAGATCCTCAGGTACCCCAGACAATTGCCTCCATAACAGGAGCAGGACTGCTGGGTTTTAGTTTTCATTTTCCTCGATGCTAGTCTTTCTAATGCTTATTACAAGTCACGTGCCAATCTAGTACTATCCTCAAAGAAAAATATTCTCTCAGTTTGACTGTCCATGCCAGAAAAGAGGCAGATAAAGAAAGCTATTTTTTATCTGGTAATTTATAATGGCATAAATTTCTTCTCACTTCCTCCATGGCCAAGTCAAAAACGAGTAAGATCATGGAATTTCCAAATGCTGGGCACAGCTGGTGAAGGCAGGCCGTGTTTTCCGGACAAGCAGTTCACTACCCAGCAATTAATTTCTAAATCCGTCATTTATTTATTAGCCCAAAAAGACACTGAAAATGAACACCATTACTTCATTTACATATTTAATCGGATTAGACTGCTGACTTTCAGATCCTTACAATTAACTGCTCTCTGTGTCCCTTTTTCAGTACTTAAATGATTAATCCCTTATATTTGGGTGCCTGTTTCACTCCCTGATATTTTATGTTGGAAAATTAATTGTTCTATTTCAGCATCATTATATGCACAGGCTAATGCAAACAACTTACCTCGTGCTGTCCTAAATAATAATGACTTTATGAAGCTGTATAAGATTCTAGGTAATGAGATATGTCCATAACTATAAACCCATTTTTCTCTTAAATATAAAGTCAATTAAGTGAAATCAAATGAACCTGTTCACAGTTATATAAGTTCAACAAAGATGATATTCTTCTAGCTGAACCTAATATTTTCTCATTTGTAAGCTAATGAAAACCAGCATTCCCCACAACCCTCAGATGAGGTTCTGTATTTCACAGTCCTGCCTAAAAAGAGGTACAGGTTTAAACTTGGACAAGCTAAATTTAGATGTATAACAACATTGGTAACACAACAAAACAGGCCTGGTGTAATATTATTGTTAGGTAACCCCTGCTGTTAATGAAAACCTCCAAAATTTCCCCAAAACTTTCTGAAATGATCTCAAACCAATTCACCTTAAAAGATATCACATACGTTCCCCTATAATCAATTTTGCTGACCAGGTCATTCTCATTAATTTGTACCCAGCCTAGAAGTGTTGGACTTTGAGCACACATTACATGAGATATATAAGACCTTGAACTTGGGGGAATTTTCATGATTCTCCAAAGAACCAAAGATCAAATTCCTTGACCTGGAGACAAGTAATACTTCAGTAGAGAACAAGGGACATATAAGTTTCCAAATTTAGTCATTCCATAAAACAAGTATGTGTTGAGGGTCCACTTTTCATCAGAACCTGGAATTTTTCTTCTTTTCCTTCTGAAGCTACAAAAAGTTCAACCCTATACTAATCAAGCAGAAGAAATTATCTGGATTTTTTTTTCAAAATCTCTAGTGCCAAGTTTCTGTTGTCCTCAGCATCTGGAACAAATTAGAGCCGGAACACAGGCTTTGAAGGTTTTGAAAGTTCAAAGAAAAAAAAAAGCTTTTTTAAAGAAAATTATCTTTACTTTTCTGACTTTTAAAGCTATTTGTGCTTCTGTATCTTTCAGACAATACAAAAAGGCAAAAGTAAGAAATAAAAATCTCCCATCATCTCACCTAGAGATTATCACTTATACATGTTCTAGGTATTTTTTAAGTAAATATCTCCCTATAACAATACATATATAAACAGAACTATAAACACATGCACAGAAAAGACACAAACATATAAACTGCTCTGCAACCTGATTATTTTCACTAAATAAAAAATATATGGCTTTCCCAGTTAATAAATAAGGATTTAAATTTGCCTAATCACTTTCAACAGTTACCTTGTTTTCTGCTTTATAGAGGTGTTTATTAAATTTACTAAACCCTCTCACTGGACAGTTAAGCAGTTTTCTTTCTTTATTTTCCATTTATTCATTTATTTGCTCAACACCTATATATATATAGAACACCCACAATGAGCCTGGATAGTTTCAGAAACAAGACCTACAGTCATGAGCAACAGAAATGAAATTTCTGCCTCTGTCAACCTTATAGTCTGGAGGGGGGCAGGGAAGAAAATTAAGAAATGTGGGGTTAGGGGATAGAGAAGGATGGGAGGTGACTATGATAATTAGGAGATATACACATATTTTTATAATTAAATTTACTTATTAATTGAAGGATAATTGCTTTACAGTATTATACACACATATTTTATATACAATTCTTTGTAAATTTGTCTAGTATCGCAAATCTGATGCAGTTATTTTTTAATCAAATTATGATTGATAATCTGGACAAGATGGTCCTGATATTCATAAAATGCCTTCCAGGTGGACTCTGTTTGATCATGCCCTAGAAACCAATCTGGATTGGGTAAAAATCAGGGAAAACGAATTTCCCTGACCTCCTGGCTCCTTGCTGCCCACAAAGAATGTCAGTTTTTGAACCACCAGCCAAAGGCATCTCCATTCATTCTAGAGGATTTTTCGCTATTCTCATTTTCAGGGGCATTTTTCTCTTCAAAATAAAAGATTCCATAAGCAGCAAAACATTGCATCTCACTGAACATACACTCCTATTAACAAGTTGGGGGGTGGGTGTTGTGCTTAATATCTGAGAGCCACCCACCTAGTGACCTTGTGAAATATCTGTTTTTCTTTTCTTCCCAGTGGAGCGTGGTGGAGGGCTGCCTCTATTCTTCATCAGCCCAGACAGGTTTCAGAAAAACCAAGCAGCTCAGGAGTTTGTGTGTTGTCAGAATCTACAGTGAATTCAAAGATGAGTAGTGATGCTAAAGATCAGCGAGGACGTGAAGAAGAAAAATCTTCTCTGTTAGCTTGGATCTAACAGTTCTATAACAAACTGCCTGCTGCTTCCAAGGGGCCATCAACCAGCAGAAAAGGCAGAGACCTCTAAACAGCACCTGAAAACCTCAAGAGCTGCAATAGGACCAAACAACAGTTAATATTTATTGAGGTTCATCTCTGTGCTTGGCACTGTGCAGTAACTCACAAAATCACTTGGAGATAGGCCTTCTTATTACCCTCGTTTTAGAGATAAGGAAGGGAAAGCACAAAAAAGTTAGGCAGTTTGCTCATTTAGTGGCACCAGCCATCAGCCCAGGCAACCTGGCTATTCAGGAGCTGGGCTCCTTAATACTACAACACAGGTTCCCATGCACACATGCACACACAGACACACATATATATCTATATACACAGACACATATATATACACATGCACACACACACACCTGCCACTCACATACCACCACGTGTCATCCAGGTTTGCACTAGGCACAGACCGCACCCAACACATATATATCTCACCCCTCATTCATATACCAGACTACATCCATCTCACTCACCATGCACACATACCCTGCAAATCTCACATACCACACACTTAACCACAGGTCACAATACACACACTCCGAATACACATGCACATACTCCACACACTCCATGCATCATGTGCAATTACAGCAGGAACACATTATACAACACACACATACAGCCCCTCACATATATATGTATCACACAAGCATACCACACATCACATATACACACACACCATGCACATGCCCCACCTTATGTTTACACACATACCACACATATACATCTCACAACAACTCACACATGTACCTACCACACACAAATGTATACATTCTCTATCTTTCCCCAAACTGAGCCCATAACTGCATAGCAAACCCCAAAAGTTTGTAATTCTCTTACTGTTTGTAAGAGAATTTCAAGAGATACTGAGATCTATTTCTTCCCCTATGTGGTGGAGGAAGTAACATAGATGCTTCATAAGGCTGCTTTGGGAAGCATCTGGGATGTCTGGCCAAAGGGTTGGTGACATGTCAAGGGTGCCTACCAAGATGGTATGTGCTCAGGTAGAGCTCAAATAAGCTTTGTGTTCAGAAGACTACATTGCAGCCACACCCCTCCGCTCAGATGACCAACAGCTCACAGCGTGTCCATAGAGCCACTTCCCTCGGACTAGAAATATGGTCCTAGTCCTTCAGCCTGCCACTCAGATCCTCAGCTATTCCATTTCCCTGGGGCTCTCCCACATAAACCACCCAAGCAGGCAAACCTCCTTTAGTCCTCCCCTGAAGGACTCTTGATCCCGTGTGCATTCCTGCCCCTTCCTGACCTTCTGATTTGTTCCTGCTTGAACCCAAACCATCCACCCTGGTCAGCTCAGTCCTTCCAGCACCATGAAGTTGCCTCTGACCCTGCATCCCTTGCCATCCTCTAAACTTCAACAACATGTATTATCTGTACCATCTGCTCGGCATTTTGATACATGTCCTACCACACTTTTAGCTATGTCAAAAGAAAAAAAAATATTGTATTATATTCTAGTTTCCCAGAGACCCTCCACCCATTCATTATTCAGTAGCTGTCATTGCTTTTGAGGGATGGCAAAACAGATTTTATTGGCTTTGAGGTTTAAAATAGTGCTTTGACACTTAGAAAGAAATGGAATCTTAAAGGTGTTTTTGATTTGCAAGGAATTGGTCTTTTGAGAGAGAAAAGGTTTGTTAAATTATAAAAGCTTGCCTTCAGCTATTAAAAACTAAGACCCAAGAAATATAAAAAGTTTATCTGATAAGTATGGCTTTAAGATGAATGTATAATGACATAAAAGCAGGTTTTCCCTTCTAAAACAAGGTAAGTTGCAATGGCTGAAAAAGGAGGAAAAACTAAAGAGAAGTGACAGCTTAAACAAGAGGGTGGTATTATCCTGTCCAGCAGCCTCCAGGCTGGGTCTTGATAGAATACCCAGAGAAGCTTGGGGATGATATCACAGTTGAGACCCACTTTCCTGAGGCAGAAACCTTACAAATGTCCCTAAACAGCAGAAGATATGGAAGCATTAACATCAACATGGTAGTGCAGCATGTCTACCATGAGAAGGATTAGGGTCTTTCCCCATCAGCCTCCCAGAGGGAGTGTATGTGCTGGGAAACAGTTAACAACTAGGCCTCTGATTTGGGGTGTGGTAGACAGAATGACAGCCCTCCAAAAATGAAGTCCTGATCTCCGGAACCTGTGAAGGTGTGACCTTACGTGATAAAAGGACCTGCACAGATGGGATTAATTCAGAGACCTGGAGATGAGGATCCCGGATTATCCAGGAGAGAGAGAGAATGTCCAAGAAAATAACAAATTTGTGTTGTTTTATGTCATGGCATAGGGCTTCAGAGGTGGCACAGTGGTAAAGAATCCACTCTTCCAATACAGAAGAGTATGGGTTCACTTTCTGGGTCAGGAAGATCCCCTGGAGTTGGAAATGGCAATCCACTCCAGTATTCTTGCTTGGAAAATTTCATGGGCTGAGGATCCTGGTAGGCTACAGTCCTTGGGGTTGCAAAGAGTTGGACCCAACACAACAAGTTGGACTGAGCAGCCAAGTATACCACTGCATTGGGGGTATTTTGTTACAGAATCAATAGGAAACCAGTACATAGAGTTTTCAAATGGTATAAAGACTTCCCAGGGCTAATTTCAAGCTATCCAGATGAAGTCACTGAATGCAAGATGGGAAAAGATTCATACAACTACCCCTTGTGAGTTGGATACAGATTAGATTCCAACACACCACCTGCATGAGAGAACATTTGGAATTCCCCATGTCTCAGAGAACTTAGAAGGGGGTGGGAGGGACTGGCAGACCGATGGAATCCTACAGTCATGATGAGAGAGAACATGAGCAAGTACAGTATGGAGCCCGAGACGGGGGCCAGGCACAAGATCAGAGGTCAACACTAGAGATCAGGTTGCTAAACCCAAGCTGGCACTGATGGAGAGCAGAGGATGACCACAGGCCAGATACTTCCTGCTTCTCTCATGCCCAGAGGCTGGGCAAGCCTGCCAGGATCTGGGAGAGAAAGAAGGGGTGAGCAAAAACACTTACATGACTGATTTTCAAGTCTTAAATTGACCAGATTTAAATCCTGATTTGACTGATATAACTAGACTACCTAGAAGTGATTCAATTACTTCCTGATGCCAAGGTGAATGGGGCTGGGGATCGAAACAGAAATTAGATTGTTATAACAATTAGTCGAATTACTTCTTCCAAATAATTCACAAACACTTACGAAAATTAAGCAGGTCTATCTATCCAAACATCATTGACTTCTAAAGGGCACCACAACCCTGGTTGGCAGGAAGTATTTAGGAAGTGGCTGCTTGGCTTTTAGCATGGCCAGCCTATTCAGATGCACACTGGAGTCACGTGAAGAACTTTACACCATAATGATGCCTAGATCCGACCCCTGGAAGATTCCGATTTAAATGATCTGGAATTGGGATTTTTTAAAACCAAATCAGCCAAAGATGAAATTCACTGCTTAAACATACTGCTTCTCCTGGAGCCAGTTTTGGAATCAAATTAGTCCAGGTTTAGCTATGACTCTACATGCTTCCAGGATGACTCTGGATAAATGATTTCATTTTTCTGGACCTCAGTTTTCTCACCTGTAAGTGAGCTAATGACATTTAAGTACAGAGTGTTACAAAGATAATATGCATACAGAGCCTGGCTTAGGGTGCATATTCATTTTTGCTGGTGAATAGCTACGATGATATGATATTTCAACAAGAATACCCATGAATTCTCTTTCTCCAGACATTGGATAGTCTTGTTTATACAGAATCAGTAGAGGCTTCCAATGGACCTAGAATACAAATATTAAAGCACAAATGTTTTTTCTTATATAATTATCCCATTTGGAAAACAAAAAGTACAAATGGAACTCCACAACTCACTCATGAATCAAACAGGAAAACACCTCCTACATAAGAAACTATGTAAAAAAGCCCCTAGGCTTCACTCTCATTATGGACCAAATGAGGTTTCTCCAAGGTAGAGGTAATAATGTGTTCTCAGTTTTCTGAATATCAAATATATGATGGCACTTAGGGACCTCCCAATCATATATTTCAAGGATAAAAATCTTTTCATCTTCAAAGAATCCACTTACTATTCAACAAAGATGATTACAAAATAAGACAAATGGAATTATTCTGCCTCAGAGGTGCTGTATAAAAAGTATGCATGTATATATACAAAAGTAGTTAAGAAAGATTAAAAGCTTGTGTAACTGAAAGAAGATATGGTACAGAAGTATAAATGAAGTCTCCAGAGATTATTTTTGCTACTGTTTTTCATGAATAAAAGTTTGAATAAGATGAGGGTAAAATTAAAGAGGCATGTCTACAAACAAAGAGCGCAATGATTAAAAGCAAAGGTTCTAGAATCAAATCCTCTAGGTTCTATACTAAATCTAGCCTTTATGTTACCTCTCTGTGCTTTGGTTTTTCTCATGAACAAAGTCAAGATGGATAAGATCAAATGGTTATTGGGACTTCCCTGGTGGTCCTGTGATTAGGAATCTATCTTCCAATGCTGGGAGCACAGGTTCACTCCTGGTAGGCAAATAAAATCCCATCTCCCACAGAACAAATAAGCCCACACCACAACTAGGGACAAGCTAAGACCTGACACACCCAAAGAAATAAATAATTGAAAACATCAAGTGGCTATTGGGAGGATCTTAAAGATTCTAGGAGGAAGTGCTTAGTGCAGTTGTTAGTACCTAGAAAATTATCAATAAGCATTAGTTGCCATTGTTATTACAGTAGTAATACAGTTTTGCCAGTATTATTGTGTAATAATACTGTAGTCCAATAAAGTATGTCATGGCCATATGTGCCTATTTGAATTTAGTATACAGATTTTAAAAAACCTCAATAGAATTTGAAATTCTGTTCCTCACCTACCCTAGCCATACTTCAAGTGTTGCCTAGTGGTCACCAAAATGACAGAGGGATATTTCCATCATAATAGATATGAAAGTCTTTACTTCAAGAGACAAATAGCAAGCTCTGGAACTTTTCTTATTTGGCTGAAGGTGAAAGAAAAGTCTCTCTCCTTTCTTCCTCCACGGAGCAGGGAAAAACATAAGGCAGTGATATCCCTCTCCCAAGAAACCTTCTCTCTCGAAGTCTGACCCTATTCAAGTCTTAGATGCTCTCCATAAGGATACTGGACTGCTGCTGAGGGCACTTGTTTCACAGTGACTAGCAAGCCCTGCTAGGTGGTCTTGCACTTGCCTTAGGATATGCAGGCACTTATCAACTGTGACATTACTGGCAGGTTATGCAGCTTCTACCAGAATTTCTACTCCATTAGCTTGTACCTTTCTGCTGATCAACAATGGTCCCCCTTCCAGATTCCCAAAACTTCTAACTTGCTGATTTTATGTGAACAGAATGCCAGATTTTTTTAAAAAGCTACTATCAATACGTAAGAGTAAGGCTCTTGAATGGGCTTTTAGTCCTTTTCAAGAATATCAGTTCACTAACACTTGAAGACATTGTTTCACTTCATTTCTGGTCCCATCTGTACTCTGGACACCTGAGAGTGCCACATTCTCAGCTTATAAAAAAGATTTCCTTTGCAATATCAAAGAGCAATAAGGATGCATGAAGTGATTCTTTGAGAAAGAGTGTAAGAAATAGGAAACTAATAGAAGTGATTCAGTTCAGTTCAGTCGCTCAGTCATGTCTGACTCTGTGTGACCCCATGGACTGCAGCACACCAGGCCTCCCTGTCCATCACCAGCTCCCAGAGCTTACTCAAACTCATGCCCATTGAGTTGATGATGCCATCCAACTATCTCATCCTCTGTCATCCCCTTCTTCTCCTGCCTTCGCTCTTTCCCAGCATAAGGGTCTCTTGCAATGAGTCAGTTGTTTGAGTCAGTAATGGGACCCGATGCCATGATTTTAGTTTTCTAAATGTTGAGTTTTAAGCCAAATTTTTAATTCTCTTCTTTCACTTTCATCAAGAGGCTCTTTAGTTCTTTGCTTACTGTCATAAGGGTGGTGTCATCTGCATACTTTTCTCCCAGAAACCTTGATTCCAGCTTGTGCTTCATCCTGTCCAGCAGGATGGCCATCAGGTGGCCAAAGTATTGGAGTTTCAGCTTCAGCATCAATCCTTCCAATGAATATTCAGGACTGATTTCCTTTAGGATTGACTGGTTGGAGCTCCTTGCTGTCCAAGAGACTCTCAAGAGTTTTCTCCAACATCACAGTTCAAAAACATCAAATCTTTGGCATTCAGCTTTCTTTACAGTCCAACTCTCACATCCATACATGACTCCTGGAAAAACCATAGCTTTGACTAGACAGATCTTTATTGGCAAAGTAATGTCTCTGCTTTTTAATAAGCTGTCTAGGTTGGTCATAACTTTTCTTCCAAGGAACAAGTGTCTTAATTTCATGGCTGCAGTCACCAACTGCTCTGATTTTGGAACCCCCAAAAATAAAGTCTAACACTGTTTCCACTGTTTCCCCATCTACTTGCCATGAAGTAATGGGACCCGATGCCATGATCTTCATTTTCTTAATGTTGAGTTTCAAGCCAAATTTTTAATTCTATTCTTTCACTTTCATCAAGAGGCTCTTTAGTTCTCCTTTGCTTACTGCCATAAGGGTGTTGTCATCTGTGTATCTGAGGTTATTGATATTTCTCCCAGCAATCTTGATTCCAGCTTGTGCTTCATCCTTTCCAGCATTTCTCATGATGTACTCTGCATATAAGTTAACTAAGCAGGGTGACAATATATAGCCCCGATGTACTCCTTTCCTTATTTGGAACCAGTCTGTTGTCTTATGTCCAGTTCTAACTGTTGCTTCTTGACCTGCATACAGATTTCTATGGAGGCAGGTCAGGTGGCCTGGTATCCTGATCTCTTGAAGAATTTTCCACAGTTTGTTGTGATCCACACAGTCAAAGGTTTTGGCACAGTCAATAAAGCAGAAGTAGATGTTTTTCTGGAAATCTCTTGCCTTTTTGATGATACAATGGATGTTGGCAATTTGATCTCTGATTCCTCTGCCTTTTCTAAATCTAGCTTGAACATCTGGACATTCTCAGTTCAGATACTGTTGAAGCCTGGCTCCGAGAATTTTGAACATTGCTTTGATAACATGTGAGACTGATTATATTCTTTGCAGCCAAAGATGGAGAAGCTCTATACAGTCAGCAAAAATGAGACTGGGAGCTGACTCTGGCTCAGATCATGAACTCCTTATTGCCAAATTCAGATTTAAATTGAAGAAAGTAGGGAAAACCACTAGACCATTCAGGTATGACCTAAATCAAAACCCTTACAACTGTACAGTGGAAGTGACAAACAGATTCAAGGGATTAGATCTGATAGACAGAGTGCCTGAAGAACTATGGATGGAGGTTTGTGACACTGTACAGGAGGCAGTGATCAAGACCATCCCCGAGAAAAAGAAATGCTAAAATGGAAAATGGTTGTCTCCAGAGGCCTTACAAACATTTATGAAAAGAAGAGAAGCAAACAGCAAAGGAGAAAAGGAAAGATATACCCATTTGAATACAGAGTTTCAAAGAATATCGAGGAGAGAAAAGAAAGCCTTCCTTAGTGATCAGTGCAAAGAAGTAGAGGAAAACAATAGAACAGGAAAGACTAGAGATCTCTTCAAGAAAATTAACGATACCAAGGAACTTTTCGTGTAAAGACAGGTACAATAAAGGACAGAAATGGTATGGACCTAACAGAAGCAAAAGATATTAAAAAGAGGTGGCAGGAATACACAGAAGAATTATACAAAAAAGATCTTCATGACCCAGATAATCATGAAGGTGTGATCACTCACCTAGAGTCAGACATCCTGGAATGTGAAGTCAAGTGGGCCTTACAAAGCATCACTAGGAACAAAGCTAGTGGAGAGCTAGTGGAGGTGATGGAATTCCAGTTGAGCTGTTTCAAATCCTGAAAGATGATGCTGTGAAAGTGCTCTACTTCAATATGCCAGCAAATCTGGAAAACTCAGCAGTGGCCACAGGACTGGAAAAGGTCAGTTTTCATTCCACTCTCTAAGAAAGGCTATGCCAAAGAATAGAAGTGCTACCAAAAAATATCTCCCTCTAGCTAATCTGTGTGGAGTGCAAATTTAGACAAATGGCCAATTCTATTATGTCATGAGCAAATGATATTAAATCATTTGAGGATCAGTAAAATTCATTCTTCAACTATAAAGCACAGAGTGAACTCCGGGAGATGGTGATGAAGAGAGAGGCCTGGTGTGCTGCAATTCATGGGGTCACAAAGAGCAGGACACGACTGAGCGACTGAACTGAAGTTCTGTATACTTTATCATATAGATGTTTTTAATGTGCTAAAACACGTTTCAGGCTGTGTCTATACACATGTGCCAGCCTGAAGAAGAAATGGTATCAGCTAAAAAGTTACGATTCATGTGAACCTGATGCACTTCTTCTTAAGCTGAGTTAACCACAGGAGTGAAGAGGAATCAAGTAATTCAGGCCATGGTAGATAAGTCAGTCTATTTTGCATGGCTGAGTATCATTCACCACATCTATCAAATGGTACGAAGAACCATGACTCCACTAAAGCAATAATATATCCCTTGCTGTTACTGTTTAGTTGCCCAGTCATGTCTGACTCTTTGCAGCCTCACTGACTGCAGCATGCCAGGCCTCCCTGTCCCTCAACTTCTCCCAGAGCTCGCCCAGTTCATGTTCATTGCATCAGTGATGCCATCTAGCCATCTCATCATCTGATGCCCTCTTCTCCTTTTACCCTCAATCTTTCCCTGCATCAGGGACTTTTCCAATGAGTCGTTTGTGTGCATCACATGACCAGAATACTGGGGCTTCGGTTTCAGCATCAGTTCTTCCAGTGAATATTCAGGGTTGATCTCCCTTAAGATTGACTGGTTTGATCTCCTTGCTGCCCAGGGGACTTTCAGGAGTCTTCTTCAGCACCACACTTCGAAAGCATCAGTGCTTTGGCACTCTGTCTTCTTGATGGTCCAGTTCTCACAACCGTATATGACCACTGGGAAGACTAGCCTAGGCTATGTGAACCTATGTTGGCAGAGTAATGTCTCTGCTTTTCAACACACTGTCTAGGTTTGCCATCGCTTTCCTGCCAAGAAGCAATCATCTTCATATTACATGGCTGCAGTCACCATCAGCAGTGATTTTGGAGCCCAAGAAGAGGAAATCTACTGCTTCCATATTTCCCCTTCTATTTGTCATGAAGTAATGGGGCCAAATGCCATGATCCTAGCTTTTTTAACATCTAGTTTTAAGCAGACTCTTTCACTCTTCCCCTTAACCCCCATCAAGAGGCCCTTTAGTTCCTCTTCATTTTCTGCCTTTAGAGTGATATCATTCACATATCTAGGGTTGTTTATATTTCTCTCCCTATCTTGATTCTGGCTTGTAATTCAACCAGCCCGGCATTTCTCACGATGTACTCAGTGTATAGGTTAAACAAACAGGGTTACAGCCCTGCAGTACTCCTTTCTGGGTCTTGAACCACTCGGCTGTTCCATATAGAGTTCTAATAGTTGCTTCTTGACCTGCATACAGGTTTCTCAGGAGACAGGTAAGATGGTCTGGTATTCCTATCTCTCTAAGAGCTTTCTACAGTTTATCATGATCCACAGAGTCAAAAGCTTTAGCATAACTGATGAAACAGAAATGGATGTTCTTCTGAAATTCCCTTGTTTTCTCTATAATCCAGTGAAAGTTGACAATTTAAAGTCTAGTTCCTCTTCCTTTTCTAAACCCAGCTTGGACACCTGAAATTTCTTAGTTCGCATAATGCTGAAGTCTAGCATGCAAGATTCTAAGCATGAGCTTACTAGTATGGGAGATGGATGCAATTGTCTGAAGGTTAGCACATTCTTTGGTACTACCTTTCTTGAGAATTGGGATGAGGATTGGCCTTTTCCAATCCTGTGGCCACTGTTGCATCTTGGGAAGCCAACTGGGGTTTCTCAAGTGGTTCAAATGGTAAAGAAGCTGTCTGCCAATGCAGAAGACCCTAGTTTGATCCCTGGGTTGGGCAGATCCCCTGGAGGAGTTCAAGGCAACCCACTCCAGTATTCTTGCTTGGGAAATCCCATGGACAGAGCAGCCTGGTGAACTACAGTCCATGGGGTTGCAAAGAGTCAAACACAACTGAGTGACTATCAATATATCCCTTATTTGCTGGTAAAATAGGAATAAACCAGTTTTAAGATGAAGGACCTGCAGACAGATTACCTCAAATCTTGGCCTCACCACTCATTATCAATTTGACTTTTAGGCAAGTGCAACAATTAGGAAAATGCCTATATTGTCTAATATAAAAAATGGAGTTACTAATATGCATGTGTATTCAGTCATGTTCAACTACTTGCAATCCTAGAGGACTGTTGATCACCAGGCTCCTCTGCCCACGGAATTTCCCAGGCAAGAATCCTGGAATACTGGTTCCAATGCCTCCTCCAGGGGATCTTTCCAACCCAGGAATCAAACAGATGTCTCCTGCCTGGCAGCAAATTCTTTACTGCTGAGCCACCTGCCCTTGCCTAATAGAAGTTTCTTTTATAACATGTTTATTGAGTGGTAAATCACATACTATAAAACTCACTCCGTTAAAGTGTAAAATTCAGTGGTTTCTAGCATATTCACAGATTGTGCAATTATCACCACTATCTTATTTTAGCCCAGTTTATCATACCACAAGCAAATCTCATATTTACTCACAATCACTTTGCTTATTCCTCTCACCCTGCCCCTTGTAAATAATCATATAATTTTTATCTGTATGGATGTGTCTATTCTGGATATTTCATATAAGTAGAGTCATACAATAGTCCTTTTTGATTGATTCCCTTCACTTAGCATAATGTCCTCAAAGTCCATCTAGGTTGCAGCATGGAGCAATACTTCATTCCTTTTTGTTGCCAAACAATACTCCATTGTATGGAAATATTGGTTGGCCAAAAAGTTTGTTTGGGTTTTTCCATAACATCATGCAGGAGAACCTGAATGAACTTTTTGGCGAACCCCATGTTATATTTTATTCATCCATTCATTAGTTGGTGGACACTTAGGTTGTTTCTACATCTTAGATATTGTGAATAATGCTATGATGAACATTTTGGTACAAGTGTTTGTGTAGAAATACATTTTAATTTCTCTTGAGTACTCCAATACTTTGGCCACCTAATGTGAAGAACTGACTCATTTGAAAAGACCCTGATGCTGGGAAAGATTGAAGGTGGGAAGAGAAGGAGACAACAGAGGATGAGATGGCTGGATGGCATCACCAACTTGATGGACATGAATTTGAGTAAGTTCCAGGAGTTGGTGATGAACAGGCAAGCCTGCTGTGCTGCAGTACATGGGGTTGCAGAGTCTGAATGACTGAGCAACTAAACAGAACTGAACTGAGTGCTTATCAGGAAGTGGAATTTCTGGGGTATATGATTTTGATTTGTATTTCTCTAATTATTAAAGATGTTGAGAATCTTTTCATGTGCTTTTAGTCACTTATATATAGTCTTTGGAGAAATGTCTATTTGAACTCTTTGCTCATTTTTAATTAGGTTATTTGTTTTTTAATGGTTGAGATGTAAGATACTTTATATACTCTGAATACAAGTCCCATACCAGATATACAACTTGCAAATATTTTCTCCCACTCTGAGGACTGTATTTTTTTGCTTTTCTGATGCTGAGCTTTGAAACACGATGCTTTTATTTTAATAATGTCTGTTTTATCTTTCATTTTTTTGCGTGTTAATTTGGTGTCATTTGAAACACCATTGCTTAACCCAAGGTCACAAAGATTTACACCTATGTTTTCTTTAAGAGTTTCATAGATTTAGTGTTTTTTTTATTTTACTTTATTCTTCTTTACAATACTGTATTGGTTTCGCAATACATTGACATTATATTTAGGCCTATTATCCATTTTTAGTTAATTTTTATATACGGTGTGAGGTAGGAATCCAGATCCTTTGGTTATACAGTTGTCTTAGCACAAATTGTTAGGAAGACTATTATTTCCCCACTGAGTTGTGCTTGCACTCATGAAAATTAATTGACCATAAATGCAAGAGTAAATTTCCAGATCCTTGACTCTATTCCACTGATACCTGAACCCATCCTTATGCCAGTACCATGCTATCTTAGTTATTTAGCTTTGCAGTAAGTTTTGAGATTGAGAAGTGTGAGCCCTCTTTGTTCTTTTTCAAGACAGTTTTGGATATTTTGGGTCCCTTCCATTTCCTTATCAATCTTAGGGTCAGTTTATCAGTGTCGGTAACATAGATAGGATTTTGGTCAGTATTTTGATGAAGTTGTTTTGCAAGTGCTTTGTAAGAAGCTGAATGATATAGGGAAAAGAGCAGTGGGCTGGAATTTTAAAATGTAAGTTCTCACCATTTTAAAGTCATTTCCATTCCTAGAACTTCAATTTCTTCATCTATTAAATATAGAAGTTAAGCTGTGTTGATTTGGAAGATCCTTTCAAATCCAAGATTCTAGGGTTCTATATCTATTTCAAGTATGAGAATAATCTTAAAAGTTTGATATAGATAACAAAACTTTTAAACAAATCAGCAGTTTTGACCTATCAACTTTACTGGACACTTGGCAAATATAGTAACTCTGGCGATAGAAAAGATCCTAGTTTGGAGGGATTCCTTTTTCTGCTGGATTAAATGTAAGCCATTTTCAACAAAACTGCTTCTCAAAAACTGCAGTTATGAAATGGGCTCTTATGCTGCTGTTTGCACGAATGTAGGTGTGTTTACAACTATATTTGGTGCAGAGCCATTTAAAATAAAACTTGACAGTATGTTAAATACCTCTAATTTCATCAAGCAAACACAAAAGTTGAGGGGGACATATGCCAATTACTGTTTTAATGAATATAGATTATCTCAATCATTAAATAATAAACATATAAATAATTAATATTTTATATAACCAATCCATTTTCTCCTCAGACGTAAGGTGACATGCATAATAATGAACATCTGGCAAGTACTTCTATTTTTCACTGTTTTACTCTCAAAGCAAACTCTTTAGCACTAGCTGGCTAAGGATATTGGATGTTCATGTTCAAGTTTTCGAGAGGTTTAAACATCTGTTAAGTATGTACCATGCACCATATACCAGGCACAGAAGACACAAAGATAAATAATATATAGTCCTTATTGTCAGAGTTTACCATCTACTGTACCTGAGGAGACAGATGTACAAGGAAAGAACCAAGGTACAAAGTTTTTATACTTCTTTTATAATAGTATAAAAACAATTCCAAGGACACAGAAGAGAATATAGAGGCTATAGCAGGATAAGGTGTATAGGGGAAACAGTGATAAATGAGGCAAAACTTCAGAGCTAATGACATACCCACACTGATGTGGAACATAGGAGAACAAGAATTGTGGGCAATTCCAAGATGTCTAGCTGGGGTAACTTGCTGGATGATGATGAAACTTCAGACAAGTTATTATTATCTACAAAAGAATTCTCATAATGTCAATGTCATTGAACATATGATAACCCCAATAAAAAATGATAATGAAAAAAGAAAATAAAAGATAATGAAAAACCCAAACTATATTGCCTCCTCTCTCAGCCCAAAACTAAAAGCAGAATTCCAAAGTCCGACTCTGTGAACTTTTGTATTTCATCTCAACAATTGATCCATCACACAGCTATCTAAATATCATATCCTCAACAAAATTCAATAAGAATCAAGAATGAATAACAATACAATGTTTATTTCTTTAAGTAGTTGTTTATGCCTCCTCCCACCATGATAAATTTTTGATATATAAGTAAAAATGACATTGTATAAAATGCCATATGAAACTAACAACTGTCACTTTCTCTGAAAGTATTTGAGCTGGAGTGGCTACACTAATATCAGACATGATCGATTCTAAAACAAAACAAACAAAAAAAACTATTAAAGATAAGGAGAAATGTTATCGTCATGAAAGAGTGATTCCATCAGGAAAACCCAACACATATATGTGCCTAACAACAGAGACACAAAATATGTGAAGCAAAAACTGACAAAACTCAGGAGACAAACAGACAATTCAATAAACTTAGCTGGAGAGTTCAAAATGTCACGTTAAATAATGAGAGGACAATAGACAAAAGATCAACAAGGAAAGAGGGGGCTCAGGCAATGTGTTTGTGTAATCAAATGCACTTGTAAAATTTAGAAATATATAATATTTTAAGTTAAAATAATCTAAGATCATCGTCTCTTTGCACTCTGACTTCTTTCTGTCACATTTGCTCCTATATTGGGTGACCAGGGAGTAATCAGGTATTGGAAATCTAAGAAGGAGTTTGATTTAGACTACATTTAGTGTGAGTGGGTCATATGTAGGTGGCTTTCAGCTATCACTAGCTTTCCCAGGTTGGAATGGCTATCAGGAATAAACCCACTGCCCACTGTAGGAATTCACCCAGTCCCAAAAACCAAAAGGGACAGGGGTGATACTGAAAAGTGAGTCTGTCCTATAATCCCTGGCACCTGAACTATGTACATAGGCAATGAGAAACCAAGTTTAGAAAGGGGAACCCAGAAGAACCTACTCTGCGGGAAATTCTTCAAGTCATAAAAAAATGCAAGTTGTGAGCAGAGAAAAAAGGGACGTTCTCTTCTTTCAGAGAAATTTTTAATAATGTGGCATTTGCAATTATAAAAGTACCATACTTCATTTTTTCCATTTTGGGGGAAAGCATGGAAAATATAATTTATCTGAATTCCTTCACTTTTAGAGCACAAATCTATATTTGGTGAGTGTATCTGTGAGGTAAGTCATAAATAACTGTCACTACCATTAATAATAAAATACAAATTTCAATCAACCATCTTAAGACACAGTATTGCAAAAATCAGTTTCACATGTATGCAGTTAAAAAGTACATAAAAATCATACCACGTATTAGCCTGCTCACCACCACTACAAAACACCATAGGCAAAGTGGCCTAAACAACAGAAATGTATTTCTCACAGTTCCGGAGCCTGGGAATTCCAAGATGAAAGCTGTGGCAGGTAAGTTTCATTCTGAATCATTTCTCTCTTGCCTTGCAGGTATGTGCCATCACACGGTGTGTTCACAGGACCCATTCTTCGTGCACGTGTTGGAGAGAAATCATGAACTCTCTGATGTCTGTCCACCATAAAAGGCATTAATCCCACTAGGAGGACTCCAGCCTCAACACCTCATTTAATACTAATTACCTCCCAAATGTCATCACATTGGGAGTGTTAAGGTTTCAACATATGAATTTGGGGGGAGGGGGACATAAACATATCAAATGTGTGCACAATAATTAAATTATTAGGTACTTAGTGATATTGTGATATATGACAGCTCTTTAATATTGGCAACGTATTGTAACTTAGTTTCTCTTTCCAAATGTACCTTCAATTCCACACCTAATTTTGTTTTAATGATTTTAAAATCTTTCTCTCAAAGATGATCCCAGTCCAACAAAATCTAGACCCCCTCTTGCCTTTACCATCACCTTCCCACACCCCTCATCCTAAAGTTCTTTCATATCTAAAGCTGCCCATCTTAAACAAAACAACAGTCTCCCTGTGTAGACAATCATGCATTTCTATCTGTTCTCAAGATTCTAAATCACAAATCTCAAAAACAAGTCTGACGGAAGCAACTTAAATGTTCATTGACAGATAAATGAATAAGGAAGATGTAGGACAAATATACAGTGGAATATTACTCAGCCATAGAAAGGATAAAATAATGTCATTTGTAGCAACATAGGTGGATCTGCTGCTGCTGCTGCTGCTGCTAAGTCGCTTCAGTCGTGTCCAACTCTGTATGACCACATAAACGGCAGCCCATCAGGCTCCACCATTCCTGGGATTCTCCAGGCAAGAACACTGGAGTGGGTTGCCATTTCCTTCTCCAATGCATGAAAGTGAAAAGTGAAAGTGAAGTCACTCAGTCGTGTCCAGCTCTTAGCTACCCCATGGACTGCAGCCTACCAGGCTCCTCCATCCATGGGATTTTCCAGGCAAGAGTACTGGAGTGGGGTGCCACTGCCTTCTCCACAGGTTGATCTAGAGATGATCATACTAAGTGAAGTAAGTCAGGCAGAGAAAGACAAATATCACATGATATCACTTACATGTTGAAACTAAAAAAAAAAAAAGATGATACAAATGAACTTATTTCAAAAACAGAAACTGATGCATAGGTAACAAATTTATAGTTACCAAAGGAGAAAAGGAGGGGAGGGACAAATTAGTAGTAGGGATTAACATATACACACTACCATATATAAAATAGATAAATGAAGATTTACTGTATAGCACAGAAAACTACACTCAATATTTCATAATACCCTGTAGTGGAAAAGAATCTGAAAAAGTTATATATATGTATGTGTGTATATACACACACACACACACACACATGAATATATATATATATACAGTCAAATGAAAAGTTATATATATATACACATATATAACAAATGAAAAGTTTTACATATATATATATATATATATATATACACACACACACAAATTAATCACTTTGCTATACACCTGAAACACTGTAAGTCAACTATACTTCAATAAAAAATAAATTAAAAAAATAAAAACAAAGCAATTTCAAAACAAGTTTAGTAAAAGCAGAAAGAAGCTGAATAAGGAAACACTATCATTCTCAGGGAGTGATAAGGAGGATAAATTAGGAGCACTCATTTGTTATTCAACATATACAACTTACTCCACCAAAAGTTTGCAAATGGCTGTGTTATAGTCACTGTGTTTTACCCAGTACCACTATCTTCCTGTGGCTGATGTACAGCATAATTTCATGCAGGGTTGATTCTTTCTCACTGGCCCAACAGTTCACTACGGAAATCAGGCTTCCTTCAGGAGTCCTGTAGTCAATGAGTCATGCCTGCATGGGTCTGCATGCCAGTTGTCGACCCTGTTCAATGACTACTTTTTAAAAAGGCTCCTTAGCACCAAAGTGAATCAATCAATATCAGTAAATTCAAAAGAGGGGGTAGGAACCAGCCACAAACACAGCACACTTACAGAACAAAGTTCACTTGGACTTCACCAGGGTTCATTACTATCAGTGGAGAGAACGCCATATAAACAGAGTGTGAGGCTTTATTCTCTCCCTGGGAGTCAGAGGCAGAATAATTCCTTAACAAATGCTCCTGCTGCCGTGTACAAATGAAACCGATCTCTACAGTTGGCACTGAAAGCTGGAGCTTTTTAATCTTGTATCTTTAAATCCAAGCTGGCAGTTTGGTGTCAAATACAGCAGAAGACTTTTCCATAGATATCTCATCTAACAGATGGAGGAAAGTCCTGATTTACAGGAATTCAGGTAACCATGGTTCTCAGCGCCCTGGAATATTGTGCTTGTTACTCTGCTTCAGAGAAAGAATAATCACCAAAAACTCCCAAGACAAAATGCAAATGAAAAACCCCAAAAGTCTTATGTGTGCAGCTAGCAGCCCCTCAAAAGTGTTTGCGGATGATTGATTGTCTATCTCAAGAGTCTACCCTTTATGCAACTGCATGATGTCCCATAACATCCTGCCATCTGAGTCCACTATTTTTAACAATGTTCTATTGTTTAAGGCAGGAAAATGAATGTGATCTTTTTAAAAAGAATTTCAGCAAGAGCTGAAGTGGAAATGATTATTTAACTTAACCCTCTGTGGACCAGATAATCCAATTAGCACCTTGTTGTTTAATCATTTGAACTAATTAAGCTTTTATTGTATAAGAATCAATAGCTTAAAATAAGTTATTTCTTTGGCTTAAAAAACTATTTGGAAGAGACAGTAATTCAAACTGTTTAAATGGAATTGTCTTCAACACCCTCAAGGAGTCCACTTCGGGGCCATCTTTTTCCTTTGTTTGTGATTGTTGTTGTTCAGTCACTAAGTCATGTCCAATTCTGTGTGGACCCATGGACTATAGCCTGCCAGGCCCTTGCTGCTGCTGCTGCTGCTGCTGCTGCTGCTGCTGCTGCATCGCTTCAGTTGTGCCCGACTCTGTGCGACCCCATAGACGGCAGTCCACCAGGCTCTGCCATCTCTGGGATTCTGCAGGCAAGAACACTGGAGTGGGTTGCCATTTCCTTCTTCAATGCATGAAAGTGAAAGTGAAGTCACTGAGTCATGTCCAACTCTCAGCAACCCCATGGACTGTAAGCCCACCAGGCTTCTCCATCCATGGGATTTTCCAGGCAAGAGTACTGGAGTGGGGTGCCATTGCCAGGCCCTTAGCCCGTGGGATTTCCCAGGCAAGATTACTGGAGCAGGTTTTTATTTCCTTCTGCAAGAAATCTTCGTGACCCAGGGATCAAACCTGTGTCTCCTGCATTGGCAGGCAGATTCTTGGCTGCTGAGCCACCAAGGAAGCCCCTTTTCCCTTAGGAGTCAATTACTATTAATGCTATTGATAACACCAGTGACTGTCTACAACATGTATGTCTACATAGAGCTTCAGTCACTCTTTTATAGTGTCTCATATTGATATTTAAACATTGTACAATTCAATTTTACTTGTTTATATCTTGTATTTTCAACTAAAATTTAAGTAACTTGAGAAAAGATAATGAATCTTATTCATTTTGTATTCCACTCACATCTCACAAAGTGCCCAAGATACAATAGGCTTCTGATAAAATATTAGTTTCCATCATGCACATAGGGACATATATACTATTACGTAGATAACATCAGACATGTATGTATGTTCGTCTGGTCGTGTCCACCTCTTTGCAACTCTGTGGATTGTAGCCCACCAGGCTGCTCTGTCCATGGAATTCACTATGCAAAAATACTGGAGTGGATTGCCATTTCCTCCTCCAGCGGATCTTCTGACTCAGGAATCAAACCCACATCTCCTGCATTGGTAGGCAGACGCTTCCCACTTGGGAAGCCCAAACATGAGTCACAGATTAGCCAAAACTAGTTAAATAGCATTTTAACTTGTTAAGAACAAAACAACAAGGAATCTCAGATGCTATCTGATTAAACAACACAACAGCCTTGGAGAGACCATTTGTACTTCTCATTCTATGGAGAAATTTGAGAGTCATAGATTTTATTTAAGTCCAGCATTATGGTGGCTCAGACGGTTAAGCATCTGTCTACAATGCAGGAGACACGGCTTAGATCGCCGGGTCGGGAAGATCCCCTGGAGAAGGAAATGGCAATCCACTCCAGTACTATTGCCTGGAAAATCCCATGGACAGAGGAGCCTGATAGGCTACAGTAGTCCATGGGGTCGCAAAGAGTCGGACACGACTGAGTGACTTCACTTATGACTCTAAGACAACTTCCCTGGTGGCTCAGATGGTTAAGCGTCTGCCTACAATGCGGGAGACCTGGGTTCGATCCCTGGGTTGGGAAGATCCTCTGGAGAAGGAAATGGCAACCCACTCCAGTACTCTTGCCTGGAAAATCCCATGGATGGAGGAGCATGGTAGGCTACCAGTCCATGAGGTCGCAAAAAGTCGGACACGACTGAGCGACTTTACTTACTTTACTTATGAATCTAATATGTCCTGGAGCAATAATGCAAAACTACATGGAAAACTCATTTTCATACCTTGAAATAGTGACTCCTGTCAGAATAGTCATGTTCTAAGCATTCCACTAATTCACCTGGAGTTTTGATACTTGACCAGAGAAAGGTTAAACCTTCTCACAAGGTTTCACTGAAGATGTTCAAAGTCTGGAGCAGCCACTTCTGTTGAATCAGTGAAAAGCTAATGGAGGGGATATACATTTTAGTGCACGACAGGAAGGTGCACAAGTTATCACATTTATTTCTTCGTATCACATTTAATCAGTGTGTTGTCCCTTCCCCACCTAACTAGTGAGAAACTGATGCTTAAATATCATGGTGTCTGTCTTCCCCACACCATGAGATTATTTCAGAATCCCAAAAGCACATAACAGAGAACCAGGAGAGGATCTGTATTCTTAGCCCAAGTACATGACATCTTTGCTGTCCCTCCCTTGTAGCCTGCAGTTACTTCTGGGTGCCAATCTTAAGACTGATTGGACACACAGCTTTGGGTGGGTTCACAGCGGTTCCACATCCAAGTTCCTCTGAGTCCCAGTGGTATCCTTACCACTGCTTTCCAAGCCCTCTTTATGGTGTACAGCTTGTATGGTGGCCAAGGCAGCCCATGGCATCTGGATGCTGCCTGCTGGGGGAACACACTAATTCCTTAGGCAGAAAAAGGTCCTTCAAACGTTGACTCTACTCTTGGTCTCATTCCATAAGCTCCTTGGGCATCTGCACGCCAGATATGTGTATTCATCCTGTTCCCTTCAGAACCACCCGGCTAAAATATCCTTAGCAGGCACAAAACAAAAGCTTTGAAAAACAGATACAGACCCCTCTTTCCTTTTCTTTCAGATACAGATCCCTCTTTCCTTTTCTTTTCTCCCTTTTCAATTGCAAAGTTACTAATATCTGAAGTCTGCTCTGAAATGAAATTGAAGTCTTAAGATTTGGACAATAATAAATGGGGTTTATATTATTATTACTGTGTAAATATTTTTCATGGCAGAGCCAAGAAGTATTCTCTGGTTATATTTTCTTTCTTGAACTGCCTCTTATTTATCTTGATATTTCTATTTGCCTTTATTATTTTCTTGCATTGTTTACCTTTATTGAATTCCTAAGTTCTTCTATTTCTCTGGGATAATATCAAATCTCTTAAATAACTACTAGGAGTTTTTTTCTTTTCTTACTCTACTTGGACTTTTATAAGTTTGCTGCATGATTCAGTTCAGATCAGTTCAGTTGCTCAGTTGTGTCCAACTCTTTCTGACCTCGTGGACTGCAGCACACAAGCTACCCTGTCCATCACCAACTCCTGGAGCTTGCTCAAACTCTTCTTAATTGAGTCGGTGATGCCATCCATTTCATCCTCTGTTGTCCCCTTCTTCTCCTGCCTTCTATCTTTCCCAGCATTAGGGTCTTTTCAAATGAGTCAATTCTTTGCATCAGGTAGCCAAAGGATTGAAGTGTCAGCTTCAGCACCGATACTTCCAGTGAATATTCAGACTTATTTTCTTTAGGATTGACTGGTTTGATCTCCTTGCAGTCCAAGGGACTCTCAAGAGTCTTCTCCAACACTATTTCAAATGCATCAGTTCTTCGGTGCTCAGCCTTCTTCACAGTCCAACTCTCACATCCATACATGACTACTGGAAAAACCATAACTTTGACTATATGGACCTTTGTCAACAAAGTGATGTCTCTGCTTTTCAATATGCTGTCTAGGTTGGTCATAGCTTTTCTTCCAAGGATCAAGCGTCTTAATTTCATGGTGCAGTTACCATCTGCAGTGATTTTGGAGCCCAAAAATATAAAGTCTGTCAGTTTCCATTATTTCCCTACCTATTTGCATGAAGTGATGGGACCAGATGCCACGATCTTAGTTTCTTGAATTTTGAGTTTTAAGCCAACTCTTTCACTCTCCTCTTTCCTTTTCATTGGAGGCTTTTTAGTTCTCTTCATTTTCTGCCATTAGGGCAGTATTATCTATATATCTGAGATTATTGATATTTCTCCCAGCAAACTTGATTCCAGCCTGTACTCCATCCGTTCCAGCATTTCACCTGATGTACTCTGCACATAAGCTAAATAAGCAGGGTGACTATACAGCCTTGATATACTACTTTCCCAATTTGGAACCAGTCTGTTGTTCCATGTCTGACTGTAAATGTTGCTTCTTGACCTGCATGCAGATCTCTTAGGAGGCTGGTAAAGTGGTCTGGTATTCCCATCTCTTTTAGGATTTTCCACAGTTTTTTGTGATCCACATAGTCAAGACTTTGTCATAGTCAATAAAGCAGAAGTAGATTTCTTTCTGAAACTCTCTTGCTTTTTCAATGATCCAACAGATGTTGGCAATTTGATCTCCGGTTCCTCTGCCTTTTCTAAACCCAGCTTGAACATCTGAAATTTCTTGGTTCACATCCTGTTGAAGCCTCTCTTGGAGAATTTTGAGAATTACTTTGTTAGCATGTGAGATGAGTGCAGTTTCTGGTAGTTTCAACATTCTTTAGCATTATCTTTTTGTTTGTTTTCATAACTTTTTAAAAATTTTTATTTATCTTAATTGGAGGCTAATTACTTTACAATATTATAATGGTTTTGCCATACATTAACATGAATCAGCCACGGGTGTACATGTGCTCCCCATGCTGAATCCCTCTCCCACCTCCCTCCCCATCCCATCCCTCAGGGTCATCCCATTGCACCAGCCCTGAGCGCACTGTCTCATGCGTCAAACCTGGACTGGTGATCTATTTCACACATGATAATATACATGTTTCAATGCTATTCTCTCAAATCATCCCACCCTCACCTTCTCCCACAGAGTCCAAAATCTGTTCTTTACATCTGTGTCTCTTTTGCTATCTTGCATATAGGGTCATCGTTACCATTTTTCTAAATTCCATATATATGTGTTAGTATACTGTATTGGTGTTTTTCTTTCTGACTTACATCTCTCTGTATAATAAGCTCCAGTTTCATCCACCTCATTAGAACTGATTCAAATGCATTCTTTTTAATGGCTGAGCAATACTCCATTATGTATATGTACTACAGCTTGCTTATCCATTCATCTGTCTTTGACATTACTTGTACACAAAGACATATTGTTGTTTCTTAGTCACCAAGTTATGTCAGCCTCTTTTGCCACCCCATGGACTGTAGTCCACCAGGCTCTTCTGTCAAACCTGCACCTTCATTGGCAGGCAGATCCTTTAGCACTGAGCTACCTGGGAAGACCCACACATACAGCTATGCTTATAAAAGCATAAAAGTGTGAGGGCTACTGGAAGTGGAATTTTAATGGTTGGGGATTATTTGCAAAGCCCTCTACCTCTCAACTTCTCATTAAACTCCATCTACTTTCACTATAGAGTATTGTGGTATCATAGAGCAAAATCAGAGACTAGTCAACTCAAGGAACCTGAGATGTTGATCCATGTGATGTCCAATGGAATCCCATGGAGATTTACTTATATTGAATCTCAGAATTGATTGTCACAAGTCAACACATACCTTATCATGAGCATAATTAGAAAAGCATTCTGATGTTAGCTTTGTTAGAATGTATATTCTTTCAGACTCATCACTATACTATTTTAATGTGAAATTTTAGAAGTCTCTAACCATTCTTTATTTCTCAGTACTCACCCAATTTATATTCAAGGTTGTATTTTTGAAGATCTTGGGTCAGTTAAATTTATATCCCAGAAAGTAAACAGTAAAGTACTATCAAAGAGTAATGAAACACTTGATCATATAATTCAAGGTGTGACAAAAGAATTGTAATTCGATTAGCTGAGAAAAGAGAAAACTTTTAAAAACTATCAGATTAATATGGAGTCAACTGGGATCTTTTCTACTGATAAATATCAACTCTCTAATTGAGACAATAAATAAAAGAGTAGAAGTTTATTAAAATGTTTATTTTTTAAATATTTCATTCTGAATCTATTTTCACTTTAAGACTTCTTGTGGTTAATAGCAGACCTATAATATGAATGTGTATAGTGCATGAAAGGACCATAAATCTTAAAAGAATCACTTTACTTCTGGACAAAATGATGAGCTGTACTTGATAAGAAAGATAAAATTGAACTTTTCTAACATAATACTGATGTTTATTTCCATATTGGGTAACTACCACTCTAAAATCTAAAATTGACAATACGCAAAACCAGTAGTATGAGAATTTACCTCTATGGTCATTATTTTTATTTTCACACTACTATGTACTACACCACTTTGTACTACAAATGTACAAAGTATTATATAAAATCCAAAGGTTCTGAAAGGTGAAATGAAAAGTCAAAGCTCTGTATATTATAATTGTAGCAGGTGAAACTAAAGCTACATCTCTTTTCTAGAATTTAGCGATGTTGAGCATTTAGCAGTTGCTCTATTGAGCAATATTGGAGAAATGTTGGTTTTCTATTGACAGATTAAAGCCAGTGAATATTTGGAAAGGCATTATCCTGTGAGTATGGACATTAGTTGCTGAATTTACAAAGAGATTTTACACAATTTACAAAGTATTTGACCCAGTTCTCTTTTTTTTTCCTCTGTTCTCTATATTCAAGACAGAAATATAAATAAAATGACAGATGAGTGAGAAGGTAACTCCATGCCAACTTTATTTTCTCCAAGGACTAAAACTAGAACAAATAAATTTAATGATAACCAAATGGAGGTAGGGCTTCCCTGGTGGCTCAAACGGTAAAAGAGTCTGCCTGCAATGTGGGAGACCTGGGTTCAATCCCTGGGTCAGGAAGATCCCTTGACAAAGGAAATGGCAACCCACTCCAGTACTCTTGCCTGGAAAAGTCCATAGATGGAGGAGCCTGGTGGGCTATATTGTCCATGGGGTCGCAAAGATTCAGACATGACTGAGTGACTTTCACTTTCAAATGGGGGTAAGAAGGAGAGAGAGCCACGGGTATGACTGTGACTTGAAAAATCACCTGGGGAGGAAATAAACAATGCAGCCAACCACCTGTTGGGATTAAAAGGTCAAGAGATCGCTGGAACTTTGCTTGAACTGAACTAAAGTTCTGAATGGACTAGTTTTATATTTTATATAAGCAGACTAGATTGAAAGTATTGGGCACTGGTTGTATAACCTGTCATCACTGAAATTTAAACTCTACGGGGAGCGGTAGATAGATTCTTTAACATGACAGGGCAATGACATGAAACATTTTCCTTCTCAAGTCTGCATTATATTCCCACTGCTAGTATGTAATTTGGCACGTTACTTTGTGTAACTTCTACTGGGACCAATGTCCCTTCCAACTCACCACACACACTTAATAGTCTCCCTGTGCCAAAACCTTTTAGGAAGATAAAGAAATTTTGAAAATAATTTAATTCCCTTTATCTCCCCCTCCCCTCTCTTTCTCTCTCTCTCACACACACACAAAGGCTTTTGCTTAATGAACACTTGTCCAGTGGAGAAAAGGTAGCCAGAGAAATGGCATATGCTAAAATATATTTATTGATATTTAATTAAATGAAAGAGAACAGATGCAGCCTACCTGAGCATATTATTTTAAAGACTAACTTCTCTCCAAAGGTTTGTCCACATAAATTGTCAAGCTTGTTGGACATTATCAACTTTTCAAGTTCAATAAAAAATAAGCACAGCTAATTCTGTTTTGACAACTTATCAATAAATAATGTTGCAAAATTTTCTGCAGTTGGTAAAATAGATACAAGACTTGAAACTCCTGAAATATTGGTCCCTTCTTAATCCTTTCATCATTTTTTCACCTCTGTGATGGCAAAGACCATATCTATCTTATTCAAAATGTAATCCCTGTAGCTAGTACAGTGTAAATATTCACAAGGAAGGAACAAGGACAGGGCATCCATGTTCTTAAGGGGTGCCCATATAAATATGTGAGACATATTTCAAGGATTTTTCATATCTTCTATTAGTTTTCATATCTCCCCATACAATTTATATTCAACTATAAAGCCCAATCAGTAATATAACATCTTTAGGAAGGCAACTTCTCATAAGTTTATGAAAAAAATAAATGCAACAAGCAAATTGTGTAATATGACCTCTTCTTTCCTATTGTATAAAGGTGACCTTAGCCATTTAATGCCAATTTCCTCAACTCTACTTCTCCATACATCAACATATCTCTGTATCTCTACTTCTATCGTTTCTCTTTCTTCAGGATCAGAGGGAACAATGATGTAACTTTATCAAAGGCATCTCTCTCCACTTCATCTCCTAAAGCTTCCCCTGAGACTCAGTTTCATCAGTTCACCCCATCTCCTTTCACCAGACTTTTGGTCTTTTATTCTTCACCCTGGATTTTACCTTTGCACACTCTTTCGCTGCTGTTGGTTTAAGTTCAGATTTAGAGTTGGATCCAAAACCACAGTCTCAGTAGTCTTTCTCTCTTTTCTCTGTGTGTGTATGTTTGTGCTCTGATTGCTTCTGAGTTTTTCCTTTTCAGACATTCTAACCGTTCTTTATCCTATCAATATGAGAGAAAAAAAATTCCTCTTTCCCAGTGATTACAGAAAAAGTCTCCCAAGGAGAGCTCTTGAGCTCCTAGACAGTCATCTGCTTCTCTCTGAACCAATGTTGCTGTTTTGGTTTAGTCACTCAATCGTGTCTGATTCTTTGTGACCCCATGAACTGTAGCCTGCCATGATCCTCTGTCCATGGGATTCCCAGGCAAGAATACAAGAGTGGAATGCCATTTCCTTCCCAAGGAGATCTTCCTGATCCCTGTCTCCTGCATCTCCTGTCTTGGCAACCAGGTTCTTTACTCCTGAGCCACCAGGGAAGTCCCTCTGAACCAATACATTTGACCAAAACACAGAATGCTCTAAGGGACTAGGTCTGAGATATTGCTATAGAAAAGAAGAGAGAACAGGAAATTATCTACTGCTACACCACAAGGGCAGAGGCCAAAAGAGAGGTATTTCCATGAAAGAAAATTATGAAGGTAATTCCAGAAAAGAATCAACATTGCAAGAGCCTTACAGGTGCAAATTCAAATAACTCTCTCCACATAAAACATTTCTTCTGCAGTAGCGTTTTCCTTCTAGGATAACAGTCTCTGTTTTTATGACTGCAAGTTTCCAAATGAAGAATGTGGACTTCACTTCTCATGCATCATCCACTTTCTACTTTGCCCTCGAAAACTGACTTTTAAATCTTCCCAACACTGATGTTGCCCTCTCTAAAGGCACTATTAGTGCTTTCTGCTTTCTCTTCAGCTACTCTCTCTCTGCAACATTCGGCACAGCTTGTCATTACCTTTTGTAAAATTCTTCCCTCCTAAGATTTCCATGACACTCAAACAGCCTCCTCCGTTTGCCCCGAGTCTTCTGTTTCATCTCCTCACGGTAGACACATCTGAGGCCATGTCTTCATCCTTCCTCTTTTCATCCCTCTTAGTTTTATGATTTTATACACTCATGCCTTCAATTAACCATTCTACTGAATGACCTTAAATATTTGTATCTCCACTTCAAAACTCCTGCATTCTTCATGGTTCCAGCTGGATAGCCTGCCAAAAATGTAAACTTAAAAATGCTTCCATCTGATTCTTAAATGCTAACAGTACCATCATTTTTCAGGTAACATGTTTTAAATCTCAAGTGCCTCCAATTCTTTTCTCCATGTTCAGTCATGTACTACAATTTCCTCCTGATCAGTCTTCCTTTTTTTTTTTTTTTCATTTCATATAGTTTCTGCTCCTACTCATGCCACCAAGCGGAAGTCCTTATTACCTTGCAATAATGACTTTAGTGTTTTCCCTGCTCTCAGATCTCCCCATTTCAATCAATGTTTAATTTTCACATTGAGCATATCACTCCACTGCTCAAAGACTTTTCGTGGCATGCACTTGCCAATGGTCCACATTTCTCTGTTATGTAGAACCAACCTTTTAAAGGTTGCATTCCTTGGAGATACTTTTCTTTTTCTTCATTGTCGGGGCTCTTCCCTGGTGGCTCAGAGGGTAAAGCATCTGCCTGCAATGCAGGAGACCTGGATTCAATTCCTGGGTCAGGAAGATCCCTTGGAGAAGGAAATGGCAACCCACTCCAGTACTCTTGCCTAGAAAATCCCAAGGACGGAAAAGCCTGGTAGGCTACAGTCCATGGGGTCACAAAGAGTCGGACACGACTGAACGACCATTACTTCACTTCACTTCATTGCCAACCCCTGACTAATGTAACTACTACTGCTGTGTAGACCTAAACTTTTCCTTACCTAGGATATCCCAAGTAAGGGACTGCAGAATAGGTGGAGATATAAAGCATAGAGTGTTCTAGAGATATTTTTTAGGCACAGGTATGAAGTCTTATTTTATAATCGATTCATCTCTGAATTGCCTTTGAGCTCAGAAAGCAAAGAAAGGAGTATTATTTATTTTCCTCCTGAAAAATGCCAACATGGAAGACTCAGATGTTCATAAATTTTTTCACAATAGCACATGTAGATTAATGATCAAAATAAAACATCTGAACATCTCTCAAGAAGGAATGGGGCATAATACTTGCCTGCCTATAGTTAGAAACATTCAAGCTAAAAGGGACCTAAAAGCATTTAATTCCACTCCATCCTTTTACAGGCAAAGTGACTTAGCCAACTTCCAAGGAGTATTATTTATTTTCCTCCTGAAAAATGCCAACATGGAAGACTCAGATGTTCATAAATTTTTTCACAATAGCACATGTAGATTAATGATCAAAATAAAACATCTGAACATCTCTCAAGAAGGAATGGGGCATAATACTTGCCTGCCTATAGTTAGAAACATTCAAGCTAAAAGGGACCTAAAAGCATTTAATTCCACTCCATCCTTTTACAGGCAAAGTGACTTAGCCAACTTCCTCCAACTGTTTAGAGACTAAATGGTATCTAGAACTCAGATTTGCCCATTTAAAATCCAGAGCTTCTTCAATTTATAGCACACAACTTTCCAAATGATTGTACCTATGCCTTAAAAATTATATTTAACATTTTGTCTAAAGGACAGAAATGATATGGACCTAACAGAAGCAGAAGATATTAAAAAGAGGGGCAAGAATACTCAGGAGAACTGTACAAAAAAGATCTTTATGACCAAGATAATCATGATGATATGATCACTCACCTAGAGCCAGACATCCTGGAGTGTGAAGTCAAGTGGGCCTTAGAAAGCATCACTACAAACAAAGCTAGTGGAGGTGATGGAATTCCAGTTAAGCTATTTCAAATCCTGAAAGATGATGCTATGAAAGTGCTGCACTCAATATGCCAGCAAATTTGGAAAACTCAGCATTGGCCACAGGGCTGGAAAAGGTCAGTTTTCATTACAATACCAAAGAAAGGCAATGCCAAAGAATGCTCAAACTACCACACAATTGCACTCATCTCACACGCTAGTGGAGTAATGCTCAAATTTTACCAGGCCAGGCAGGATTCAGCAATATGTGAACCATGAACTTCCAGATGTTCAAGCTGGGTTTAGAAAAGGCAGAGGAACCAGAGATCCAATTGCCAACATCCACTGGATCATGGATAAAGGAAGAGAGTTCCAGAAAAACATCTATTTCTGCTTTATTGACTATGCTAAAGCCTTTGACTGTGTGGATCACAATAAACTGTGGACAATTCTGAAAGAGATGGGAATACCAGACCACCTGACCTGCCTCTTGAGAAACCTATATGCAGGTCAGGAAGCAACAGTTAGAACTGGATGTGGAACAACAGACTGTTTCCAAATAGGAAAAGGAGTATGTCAAGGCTGTATATTGTCACCCTGCTTATTTAACTTATATGCAGAGTACATCATGAGAAACGCTGGGCTGGAAGAAACACCAGCTGGAATCAAGATTGCCGGGAGAAATATCAATAACTTCAGATATGCAGATTACACCACCTTTATGGCAGAAAGTGAAGAGGAACAAAAAAGCCTCTTGATGACTTGATGAAAGTGAAAGAAGACAGTGAACAAGTTGGCTTAAAGCTCAACATTCAGAAAATGAAGATCATGGCATCTGGTCCCATCACTTCATGGGAAATAGATGGGGAAACAGTGGAAACAGTGTCAGACTTTATTTTGGGGGACTCCAAAATCACTGCAGATGGTGACTGCAGCCATGAAATTAAAGATGCTTACTCCTTGGAAGGAAAGTTATGTCCAACCTAGATAGCATATTCAAAAGCAGAGACATTACTTTGCCAACAAAGGTCTGTCTAGTCAAGGCTATGGTTTTTCCCGTAGTCATGTATGGATGTGAGAGTTGGACTGTGAAGAAAGCTGAATGCCAAAGAATTGATGCTTTTGAACTGTGGTGTTGGAAAAGACTCTTGAGAGTCCCTTGGACTGCAGGGAGATCCAACCAGTCCATTCTGAAGGAGACCAACCCTGGGATTCCTTTGGAAGGAATGATGCTAAAGCTGAAACTCCAGTCGTTTGGCCACCTCATGCGAAGAGTTGACTCACTGGTAAAGACTCTGATGCTAGGAAGGATTGGGGGCAAGAGGAAAAGGGGACGATAGAGGTTGAGATGGCTGGATGGCATCACTGACTTGATGGACGTGAGTCTGAGTGAACTCCAAGAGATGGTAATGAACAGGGAGGCCTGGCATGCTGTGATTCATGGGGTCACAAAGAGTCAGACACAACTGAGCAACTAAACTGAAGTGAATAACCTATAAGGGAAATGAATCTTAAATCTATATGTATACATATATGAATATAAGTGAATCACTTTGCTGTACACTTGAAACTATACACTAATACAACACTGTAAATCAACTATACTCAATTAAAAAAAAAATGTCTTCCAAGAAGCAATCAGCAATGCAGCAAGATGAATCCCCTATAAACATAGCTAGATTGCAGCATTCAAGAAATTGTAAGTGAATAGAAAATATATTACTGAATTTTTCACAAAGATTCTATTGTCAAATTATTCTTTCTTTTGTATAAAGAAAATTCAAGAATTGGTTTCTAAAACAAGGATTTATCATTCTGGCTACCCAGACCACTATGTAAAAAAAGTCATAATTATTAAAATTTTGTGCTTAAATTTTTAATACATTATTAATTAGAACTATTCAAATGTTTTAATTTCAAAATGATTGAAGCCTTCACAGAATGTTTTAACTCAGAACTGTATTGTATGACATACAGAGTATGTGTAATAGTCCAGTCCACACCATGTTCAAGTCTGTAATATTTAAGCAATATTTCTCTTGATATGAACTAGTATATGGTAATTGATTGGCCCACCCAAGCACAACATCTATAGTCTTTGAACAAATGAGGAAAGTATAGATAAGTCTATTATGTCAGGATGAAATGCTTCTTGTAAAATGACAATTTCTTAGAAATTTAATCAAACAAAATGAGCCTAATATTGGGCTGACATTCATTCCCACCGAAATTGGCTGGGGAATGGTCCTGAAATGTTTTCCATTAAATGTGGCTCTGCTGGTGCATTCAAGTTCACTCAGGTGTGAGAAGCAGATAATGACTTGCTGAGAACAAGAGAAAGGTAATGGAATCAATAGGTATTTCCTTTGAAGGAATACACAAAGTTAGAACTTAAAAGAGGTGTTATTGAATAGTTTCAGACACAACTGCAAGATGATCTGACCACAGCCAAAGCTGAGGAAATAGCACAACCTGTGGATTCACCATTTGGACTTCGGAGGTAACTGGACCTGGATTCCAGTCCCAGTTGGGCAACTTACTGGTTCACATCAGTGTGCATTTCAAGCTGTCAGAGCCTTTTAATTTCCTCCTCTGTAAATTAGTGTTAATAATATTGCCTACTTCTAAGAGCTATTGAAAGGTTCATTGATGTAATGCCCATTAAATGCTCTCAATGAAGGCTAGTGGTTATTATTCCATGATATAGCAGAACATTTCTTTTTCTGTGCTTCCAAAGTGATTTTATATCCAGTGCTAATCGGTACAATATTGTCCCTTTCCAGTTCACTTTTTCTGATATTCTCTTAATAGGATCTTGAGTCAAGGCCTAGGGATGGATGAGGAGTGTCACCAACGCTGTTAATACACCTAACATCTGATATACAACACAATCCTCAACCATCCCTGAAACACCAATGGTCAATGCTATAAGCTGAGCTCATTTGAACTTACTAAAATCAGAAAATGTTCACACTGGAAGAGCATGTTGCCATCTAAAGACAACTCCTCATTTTACATGTGAGGAATGGCAGAAATGCAGAAAATAGCCGGAAAACAGAAACATACCACTGATGTTCTAGTTATCCCACCGCAACTTCTAGAAAATGCACTGACTATGGCAGAGAATGATTAACGCAGTAGCAACAACCACAACAGTATAGACAACAGTCATTTAATATTTCCTTTGTTCTAAGCACTTTTCTAAGCATTTTGCACACACTAACACTTGTAATTGTCACAACCACCCAGCAATTGGTATTTCTCTCATGTCAGTATACCTTAGCTTTTAAAAATATGGAGAAGTAGCTTTTCTAGTAAGGCCACATGTCTAGTAGGTGTGAAAGAAAAAGAGTATTTGTATTTGCTCCCTTTTATACACCAAGCGGGCTTCCCTGGTGGTTTAGACGTTAAAGAATCTGCCTGCGATGAGAGAGATCTCACTGAAATCTGGGTTCAGTCCCTGGGTTGGGAAGATCCCCTGGAGGAGCACAAGGCAACCCACTCTAGTGTCCTTGCCTGGAGAATCTTCATGGACAGAGGAGCCTGGCAGGCTACAGTCCTGGGAGTCACAAAGAGTCGGACATGACTGAGCGATAAGCACAACACAGCATACACCGAGCATACGCTAAGTTCTTTAAGAAAGTTAAAGGGAACTAACATTATTGAGAAGTTAACAAGAGAGCCAGAAATGTGCTATTTCAAGCCAGTTCAGGCCACATCTGAAGAATAAGGATGATCTTCTTTCTAGGGGCGTGTCCTCAATAAGCTCCTCAGTTTTACAAGGGACAAATCCTATCTCTTAAAACATCTGTAAGAATAGGTTGGGTTCTTCCTTGTTGTCCCTTTCTTCTACTGTACAAAATATATATCAAATTGGAAACTCATTAGATGGGTGGGATAGTGTCCATTTGACTGGACCGTGGATGCCCAGATAATTGGTCAAACATTAGTCTGGTATGTTTGTGAGGGTATGTCTGAATGGGGTTAACATTTGAATCAAAAGACTAAGTAAAGCACACTACCCTCCACAGTATGAGTAATTCAATCAGTTGATAATCTGAACAGAACAAAAAAGTTGGCCTTCAGGTAGGTAAGAGGAAACTGCCTTGAGCCAGGACATTATATATTCTCTGCCTTTGGACTCAAACCAAAATATTGGCCCTTCCTAAATATCAGGTCTGCCAGAGTTTGGACTAGAACTACACAATCAGTGTTTCTGTATCTCCAGCCTTGCCAACTGCATATCCTTGAACTTGTCAGCCTCCACAATTAGTGCCTTCACAATAGATACGTCTCTCGCCCTCTTTCTCCCTGCCTGCCTCCCCATATATATTTAGAGAGAGAATGGTGCAGAACCTCTTATACACAGAATTTTTTCGACAGTAAATACTATAGTACCACATAATGTCTGGTCTGTTGAATCCACGGATAAGAAGATGTAGAATTGTGGATAAGGAGGAACGGCAAATATGGAAAAATCACATATACAGAGAGCCAACTATAAGATACATGCACATTTTTTAACTAAATAGAGGGTCAGCACCCCTAACTCCCACACTGGCCAAGGGTCAATTACATATAGAAAAAGAAAATAAATTCTTTTCTCTGAAGAACTACAAATAAGGCATACAGGTTTAGCACAGGCTAGATGAAACATAGAGGAAGGCAGATTCAGTAATGCAAAAAAAAGAGTGAAAACCCCACAAATTTCAATAGAAAAAACTGTGACACATGTAATACATGTCAAAGAACTAACACATGCAATTAGATTCCAAGAAACAAAACACAAGAATACGAAAACATAAGCACTGTTTGAAAAATTAATGATCAAGAATTTTTGAAATGTGATGAAAGACCTTAAAGCGGAGTTGAAGAAGCTCAGTGAATCTGATCCAAGATGAATCACACCTGGGCACATAAGAGTCTGTTGAAAACAAACAACAACAACAACAACAAAGAGAAATTTCTTAGAATCAGCCAGAAGGGAGAAAGAAATTTTCTTCCGAGAAGAACAAGTAAAATGACACCTGACTTCTCAACAGAAACTATGTTTGCCTGAAGGAATTATAATTTTTTTAAGTGCTAAAAGAAAAAATTACTGCTAACACTAGGGCTCTATACATGGTAAAAACTATACTTTGAAATAAGAGCAAAAGAAAGATATTCTCAGACAGGAATGAGAGAATTTACTGAAACTGACTTTTACTGTAGGAAATGCTAAAGGAATTTCTGCAACTTAGAAAAGATTGTGTATGAAATCATAGAAATCCAAGAAGTGATAAACAGCAACGGAAAAGGGAAACAAGGAAATATAAAAGATTACTGACTGTTTAAGGCAATAATAATGATAATGTTTTGTGGAGTTTGTCACTTATTTAGAAATAAAATATATGATAAAAATAGCAAATAAAAGGTGAATTACTTAAAATAAATCTAAATTATAATCATTGTAACTGAGATCAAATAAGCAAATATTTTTCTCCAAAAATCTTACTCCAAAATATCCCTATTTATTATAAACTCTGCAGCCAAGCTTTTCTAACTGATCATCATTTTGATCTTTTTTTTAATCTTTGACTTCTTTTTATATAGACTTTCTAAAATGAAATAAAAGTATAAGTCAAGCTTATCCCGAGAATAAATATTACCATCAGCAATCTTTATTTTAGACGGCAGAGTTTTAATGCCCTCCTTCCCCTGTTAAGGTATACTTTTGCTGAAGTCCACACTGACACGCACTATAACAAACAGCCCACTGAAGTCTGTGGTTGAGAATATAGTTCACAACAAACCTCTGTTTCTCTCAGAATAGTCTTCTGAAGTGTTTTGTTTTTATTTGACTGACAATGTGAATTATGTATATTATCACATTAACTTCTTTGCTTTATTTACTATAAAGCTCTGTGACAAACTTGCAGCTCAACAATGTAGAAATATATATATACATTGCTATTTATACATATTTTGCATTCGCCCTTAATTGTATTCCAGTTGTCCCCATGTTTAATGTGCCTTCACTAATATTTTCTCCTCCACTTTTATATGTAATCCTAGTAACAGAGATATTTTTGTATGTCACCTCAAACCCTTTTCAGAACAAGAAAGGAAATAAATACATTGTACTTATATTTATACACACACACACACACACACACACACACACACACATTTACTCATTCTGGGTTCTTTTCAAACATTTTCTCATTAAATCATCACAAGCCAAAAAGGAAATACTTAGTCTCTCCATTTTACATATGAGAAAACAGAATCAATGACTAGCCCCAAATCACACAATAAATAGTGAGGCCAGAATCTCCCCTTTGCTCAAAAGCGTATGATTTTTCTTTTATGCCACGTGATGCCTCTCATTTGCTGACTGTACCATTCATTCATTCACTCACTGGATGCCTAGGTATTGACTACAAACTACATGCCAGATTGGTGATAGGTAAACCAATCAAGGTGTCACCTGTCAAGCAGCCTGCAGATGCTAGGTTTCTTTTACCAAAATACCTGTTTTGTAAATTAGATTATAGGTGCTTACGAGATAAAAACTATTATATACAACTCTGTACGGCCCTCCACACCTATCCCACAAAGTGCTCCATGAGCTATAGCTATAGTGCTTATCCACACTATCCCAGTCAACTTTAAACACACTCACAAGAACAGTGAGGAGAATCAGCATGGCAATTAGTGGGAGGTTTTCCTAAGTAATCCAAAAAATTACTAGGTTAATTACTTCCTTTAATTACTAAAGCAACATTGAGGTTTAGTATTATACAATGCAGAGGGAAAGAAAAGAAAAAAAAAACACAAAGCCTAACTGAATTATGTCGAAAAACACTGAACAAAAGGTAACTTTAGAAGCAACTAGTCAAGTATGTCAATCTGCTATGGTGTTTGGGAGCCCAGATTCCCTTCATAACTCAATGTCTTGTAACAACCACCCCGCCAGGGGCTGCAAATATGCCCTGAACGATGGCTGAATATGGGTTTGGGTGCTTAATGGGATGCTGTCAGCAAAGAGAAATGGTCTCATTTCAGCCCATTACTCAAACTCTACATACTAAACCATTGTTTCTGAATGTTACCCGCAGCTAAGGGACACACAATAATTTTACTAAACAAAGGACCTTATGATGTTCTATAAGAACAGAAACTGAGGTTTTTCTCAGGGATCAAGGAACAATACCCATAACTCACAGGTCTGTACTTTGCTGTGGAGAGTCGAAAGCCAATGGAGTTGAGTCTCTCAGTACTGGAGTTCTCACACACAGTGTTCTCTGCAGAAACCTTTTCATCATTCCTCAAGGTATAAAGAGTAATCATTTCAGAGAGAAAACGTGAGTTCTTTAAACATTGCAAGAAGTCTCTTTTCCTGAATAGAAGGGTCCCTTATGCCCACAGGTGTTAAAGATGCATGGATGATGAGCTGGTGAGCCCTGAGGGAACCCAGGAAGGAAAAGAATGCCTGTCAACTACCAACCATCAGACTACAGACTACAGCCATCAGACTACACTCCCTATGGTGAGCCCTGAGGGAACTCAGGATGTGAAAGCACAGGATACTGGCCCCAGATAACTGAGGTGCATATCAAAAGAATGATTTCAGTGAGCCCAGACTCTTGTGTTTTCCCATACATAAAAAAGTGCTAAATCATTTAACTTGGGATATCTGGGTTTCTTTAAGTAACAATCAACTTTCGATGTTTCTGACTGGTATGATCTAAATCAAACCCCTTAGGATTATACAGTGGAGGTGACAAATAGATTCAAGGGATTAGATCTAGTAGAGTGCCTGAAGAACTATGGGTGGAAATTCATAACATTGTACAGGAGGCAGGGACCAGAACTATCTCAAAGAAAAAGAAATATAAGAAGGCATGGTGGTTGTCTGAAGAAGCTTTACAATAGCCAAGCAAATAAGAGAAGCAAAAGGCAAGGGATAGGGAAAGATATACCCAACTGAGTGCAGAGTTCCAGAGAATAGCAAGGAAAGAGAAAAGGACTTCTTAAATGAACAATACAAAAACCAGAGGAAAACAATAGAATCGAAAAATCTAGAAGTCTCTTCAAGAAAACTGGAGATATCAAGGGAACATTTCATATAAGAATGGGCATGATAAAGGACAGAAACAGTAAGGATCTAACAGAAGCAGAAGAGATTAAGGAGAGGTGGCAAGAATATACAGAAGAATTAAACAAAAAGGTCTTAATGACCCAGGTAAGAATGATGGTGTGGTCACTCACCTAGAGCTGAATATCTGGAGTGTGAAGTCAAGAGGGCCTTAGGAAGCATTACTACTAACAAAGCTAGTGGATGTGATGGAATTCCAGCTAGTTGTTTAAAATTCTAAAAGATGATGCAGTGTTGCCCTCAATGTGCCAGCAAATTTGGAAAACTTAGCAGTGGCCACAAGACTAAAAAGGTCAGTTTTAATTCCAATACCAAGCAAGGGCAATGTCAATGAATGTTCAAACTACCAAACAATTGCACTCATTTCACACACTAGCAAGGTAATGTTCAGAGAAGGCAATGGCACCCCACTCCGGTACTCTTGCCTGGAAAATCCCAGGGATGGGGGAACCTGGTGGGCTTTGTCTATGGGGTCACACAGAGTCGGACACGACTGAAGCGACTCAGCAGCAGGAGCAAGGTAATCAAAATCCTTCAAGCCAGGCTTTAGCAGGACATGAACTGACAACTTCCAGTTGTGCAACCAAGGTTAGAAAAGGAAGAGGAACCAGAGATCAAAAAGCCGATGTTCATCAGATCATGAAGAAAATAAGGAAACCCCAGAAAATAAACATTGGTTTCTGCTTCATTGACTATGCTAAAACCTTTGACTTTGTGTATCATTACAAACTGTGAAAAACTCTTAAAGAAATGGGAATACCAGACCACCTGACCTGTCTCCTGATAAACCTGTATATAGTTCAAGAAGCAACAGTTAGAAGCAGACATGGAACAACAGACTGGTTGAAAATTGGGAAAGCAGTACATCAAGGCTGTATATTGTCACCCTGCTGATTTAACTTATATGCAGAGTACATAATGTGAAATGCTGGGCTAGATGAATCACAAGCTGGAATCAAGATTACTGGGGAAAATATCTATAACCTCAGATATGCAGATGATACCACACTTATGGCAGAAAACGAAGAGGAACTGAAGAGCCTCTTCATGAGGGTGAAAGAGTAGAGTGAAAAAGCTGTTTAAGCACTGTTTATAATAGCTAGGACATGGAAACAACCTAGATGTCCATCAGCAGATGAATGGATAAGACACCTGTTGTACATATACACAATGGAATATTACTCAGCCATCAAAAAGAATACATTTGAATCAGTTCTAATGAGGTGGATGAAACTGGAGCTGATTATACAGAGTGAAGTAAGTCAGAAAGAAAAACACCAATACAGTACACTAACACATATATATGGAATTTAGAAAGATGGTAATGATAACCCTGCATGCAAGACAGCAAAAGAGACACAGATATATAGAACAGACTTTTGTACTCTGTGGGAGAGGGAAAGGGTGGGTTGATTTGGGAAAATGGCACTGAAACATGTATAATTTCATATATGAAATGAATCACCAGTCCAGGTTCAACACATGATACAGGATGCTTGGGGCTGGTGTACTGGGATGACCCAGAGGGGTGGTGTGGTGGGGGAG
>SJYC01038444.1:0-10477 GCA_006408675.1 Madoqua kirkii
TAAAATTAAAAAAATTTTTAAAAGAAGAAAAAGCTGCTTAAAACATTCAAAAAACATCCAAAAAGTGAAGATCATGGCATCTGGCCCCACCACTTCATGGCAAATATAAGGGGGAGAAAATGGAACAGTGACAGATTTTATTTTCTTGGGATCCAAAATCACTTCGAACAGTGATTGCAGCCATGAAATTAAAAGACATTTGCTCCTAGGAAGACAAATGATGACCAACCTAAGCAACATATTAAAAAGCAGAGGCATTACTTTGTTGACAAATGTCTGTATAGTCAAAGCTATGGTTTTTCCAGTAGTCATGTATGAATATGAGAGTTGGACCACAAAAAAGGCTGAGCACTGAAGAACTGATGCTTTTGAAATGGTGTTAGAAAAGACTATTGAGAGTCCCTTGGGCCGAAAGGAGACCCAACTAGTTCATCCTAAAGAAAATCAACCCTGAATATTCACTGGAAGGACTGATGCTGAAGCTCCAATATTTTGACCACTTGATAAAAAGAGTCGATTCATTGGAAAAGACCCGGATACTGGGAAAGACTGAATGCAAGAGGTGAAGGGGCTGGAAGAGGATGAGATGGTTAGGGAGCATCACAGACTCAAGGGACACAAATTTGAGCAAACTCTGGGAGATAGTGAAGGACAGACAAACCTGGTGTGCTGCAGTCCCTGGAGTCACAAGAGCTGGATATGACTTAAAGACTGAATAATAACCACAAAACCCCTCACTTTGTTAAAAACTTCTATACAAAGTGGCTCCCCCTCTGGCCTCCTCAGAGTAGTTCTCTCGAGGTTAATTGAGAAGCTGCCTCCCAAGCTTTAGTCCTAAAAATTTCTGCCAACTAAAACATAATTCTCAACTTTTAGGTTGTAAATATATTTTAAGTCCACTGGGGAAATATGGAAAATAGGGAACTGTGTGGCAGGATGCAGGTCTCATTGATGTCGAAAGTATTTTGTGTTTTTTGTTTGTTTTGTTTTTGAGGTAGAAAGTTTAAAGGACAAAACTCTAAGTTCACCGAGAACAAAAAAAAAAAAATATTGCTTCTAGCCTAAAGGACAAGTCCAAGGATAAAAGGATAGGTGATATGATAAAGCACAGGATTAAACCGTAGAGTCCTAAGTCAATGGAAACAGTGGTGTTCTCTTACACACTGCCATGATCCACCAAAGACATGGTTTGGGGGATTTTCTGGCCACTCTTCTGGGGAAGACTTTTGTATTCCAGGCATTGTGTTGATATTTCCCACTTTCTCATCTTTTTTCTTCACAACAATCCTCAGAAGGGAATGATATCACACCCACTTTTAGTAAAAGAAACTGCAGCCTGCAACAATCAGTAGTGTGCTGATGTTCCCACAGCTTGTAAAGGGCAGAGCCCGAAGTCAACCCCCACCTTCTCTGAGTTTCTCTCTCCATGTGCTCCACCCAGTCTCCCAGAGAAGCACAGAGAAGACAAGAGTAGCAGTGAAATTGGGAAGTGTTTCAACTAAAGTCTTGACCTCAAAGAAAACTCCCTGTACTCATGAATCTACCATTTGGACCAGACTTAGTAGTTAGAACTATCTGCAGGCCCCTGAAGAAAGCGAGATATGCTGCTTCCACAGTGAGAGGGAAGGCTCTGTATAAGTTCCGATTAACATTAGCCTCCTGATAGGGCTCAGAGTCAACACTGACCCAGAAGCACACTCCTCTCCCTCTTCAGTGGCTTCAGAGAGGCCCACCCTCTCGCAAGTCTTTACCCCTTCTGGTCCCCTGCAGAAGCTTCCAGTCTTCTCAGTTCGCTGCAGTGTTTCATGGTAGTGTCATCTCCGTATTGGCACTTGCCATGGACACTTGCCTCCTACCTGTCTACCTCTAAAAAATTAAGTCATACGCTGCTACCTTCAACACCCCCTGAAAGGAGCTCAGGGTGGAGTGCAGAGAAGAGTCACTCTGTGCTTGGACTTGGTGGGGAGTGGAATGGCAGACAGGTCTTCAGAGAGTTGGGTATTTTCAGAGCCAATTTTATGAGCCCAGTTCTTGTATCTCCCCATATCTAGAATGAGGATATCTAAAATCCTTCAGGAGACGACTGTTCCTCATGACTAGCAAAGGCTTCATGAGACTAGAAGAAACCTTCTGGAAAAATATGTGATTGATTGCACATACTCCCCTTTCACCGAAAGTCACACATAGACTGACCTTCTCCCACTGCCTCTTTGGAGCAGTTTCTCAGAGATATCCTAGGTGCTGTAGTTCTCATTTTGCCCCAAATAAAACTTAACTCACAACTCTCATGTTGTGCATTTTTTTATAAAGTCAACAGTGGTGAGAAAATCTTGTCCAAGAATCTACTCAAGGAAGCTATGAGGAGGCAGGGAACTTAGGCATCTGGGGAAAACTCTGGAGGCCCACTGGCCACAACACACAGTAAGCAGAAATTGTTGTGACTGGGCTCACAAACAATTTAATTGTCTAAATTGTTGCATTAAGTGACTATTGAAATAACTTAGCTCTTCATGGAACCTCCTAGAAAAATAAAATCAAAAGCATTCTTAGACTTGTTTTGATTTTGCTAATCACAGTCAACTGAAGTCACCCCAGTCTCCTCTTACTTCCCTTCCCACCTGTCCCCTTTTCCGTCTACAAATGACACACACAGCTCCCAGTCTGCAAGATGAGCATGGCTTTACTCCTCAGAGTGACTGTCAAGATGACATAGTGAATACAAAGTGAAAAGGGAGGAAAAATACTCCATTGTTTTGCACAAAGCAAGCTAGTGCTTAATCCAATGCAAACATAATTACTTTTACTTAAACAAAAGGGGGAAAACAAATAAAAAGAAAAAAAACATAATGTTTACAGCATAGGCTGTCTGCTCGGAAATGAACAGCTACGTGGGCATCAGATAGCAATCACATTTCTCCTCTCAGCTGCTGCTTTTTGGAAACAAATCTGAAAAGCATTTACAGAAACAGGGGCTCTGAGTCCTAACTAGTTTTTTTTTTTTTTCTTTTTCTTATCTTCAATAGTTCCCATTTTAGGTTCCTGTCCTTGTTCACTTCTTTAGTTTGAATACTAATAGCAGGTTGGCACTTTGAGAAATGGCATTAAAGTTGAGCATCAGGAAGAGGGACATTTAAGTTTTTTTTTCCATTGACCTTTACATGGAATCGATCCCTTTAATATTTCCAAACAGTGAGTCAGAAGGAATATTCTTTGATTCACTCAACAGATATTGAAAGCCAAGCTACTCTGTGACAGGTGCCATACTGGGGTGAGCAATACAGAAATGAGGGCTGTCCTAAAGTAGACAGTGTAGCAGAAAGAAAACACAGGACTAAATATGCAAACAAGTGCAGAAAAGTACATGCTGCTCTGAAAGCATATAACAGAGAAGCCTGAACTTTTAGCAGGGTAGTAAAGGAGGGCGGTCAGGAATAGCCCACCAGGAATTCCTGAAGGCTCCAAGGAAGATTCCACTTCCAAGTTCATTCAGGTTTTGAATGGAATTCCGGTGCCTTGATGCATGGGTCCCTTCAGATTCAAGGCAACAACAGTACGGGGAATCCTCATATTTCAAATCTCTGAATTCCCCTGCCACTACTACCCTGAGAAAGATCTCTGCTTCAGAAGTCTCATGTGATTACATTTGACTCTCACATTAATCCAAGATGAAATGCTATTTGAAGGTCAGCTGACTATTAATCAGATTTACAAAGTCCCTTGTGCCATGTATTATAACATATTCACAGAAGAAACACCAGAGGGCAGAGTTCATTTGGACTACAGTTCTGCCTGTCATGTGGAGTATTTAGTGATGAGACCTCTAAAACACCCTGAGACTAACAGATTTCTGTAGCTACTTCCCAAGGAGAAGCTGTATGGGAACCAAAATTTTGTGTTTTTACATTGCCATTTCTCAGTTGTAATTTCTCTCCTCCCTGACACTTTCCTCCTTGAAACTTGACTCAGCAGCTTTGATACCGACAGGCTACTTGAATTCTCCTAGCTTCAGATTTCCTATCTGTAAACAGGGATGATAACAATAGCACAAACTCAAAGGGTTGCTCCGAAGACTAAATAAGTTAGGATAATACTTGACAGCTTCAAAAAGCCAACCCTGGTGACCACAAGTTGGCAGAACCATCTGTGTGTCCACACTTCAATCCCTGACTAGACTTTATTTATCATTGTATCTATTTATTTTTGGCTGCACCTGGCTTAGTTGTGGCACGCAGACTTAGTTGCCTACCCCATAACATGTGGAAGCTTAGTTCCCCGATCAGGGATCAAACCTCTGTCCCCTTGTATTGAAAAGCAGATTCTTAGTCACTGGACCACTAAGAAAGTCCCCTCTCTTAGAGACTGGCTAAGATTAGAATTAGCTGGACCCCTGCCCAGCCCTGCTTTTTATCAGTCTGTTCTGTTTTCCATGTCACAAACTCTCATCCTCTTAGTGTCCACGTTGTTCAGATCCTCTTCCCAGTGACTCTTTCATGACTCAACACACCAACTCTGCTCCCTACAAACTATTTTCCAAGCTGCAATCTCTGGATTGGAAGTAGATCTTGTAACCTAGCAGGACCCCACAGGGCCTTCCACGACACGCCTTCCCACACAGCCTCTGCTTTACCTCCTCTCCCAAATACCTATTGAATAGATAACAGTATTTGATGCAGATTTACCAAGCTGTTCTGCAGATCAGGCTTCCTTTGTGGCTCAGCTGGTAAAGAATTTGCCTATAATGTGGGAGACCTGGGTTCAGTCCCTGGGTTGAGAAAATCTCCTAGAGAAGGGAAAGGCTACCCACTCCAGTATTCTGGCTTGGAGAATTCCATGTACTGGGGTCGCAAAGAATCGGACATGACTGAGCAACAGATATGATAACCCCTACCAAATGGAAGTTACTAACCTCTGACCATGAGCACATCGCCCCAGCCCTCCTGGAGCCTAAGGTAATAATATTCACCCCGGTGATACTACCTGGTTCCCTCACCATCAGCCAATCAGAGAATTGTGCACGAGCTGATCACAAACCCTGTGACTCCCCTCTGTCACCTGGCTTTTGAAAATGCTTTGTGGAAAACCTTCAGGGAATTCAGGGCTTTTTAGGGCAGGAGCCCCTTGTCTCCTTGCATTTTGTTGTGCAGTCGCTCAGTCATGTCTGACTCTTTGCAACCCCAAGGCTGCAACACACCATGCTTCCCTGTCCTTCACTATCTCCCAGAGCTTGCTCAAACTCATGCCCATTGAGTCAATGATGTCATCCAATCATCTCATCCTCTGTCGCCCCCTTCTCCTCCCGCCTTCAATCATTCTCAGCATCAGGATCTTTTCAGTGAGTCAGCTCTTCCTATCAGATGGCCAAAGTATTGGAGCTTCAGATTCAGCATCAGTCCTTCCAATGAATATTCAGGACTGATTTCCTTTAGGATTGACTGGTTTGATCTCCTTGCAGTCCAAGGTATTCTCAAGAGTCTTCTCTAGCACTACAGTTTGAAAACGTCGATTCCACATCACTCAACAGGGCCCTGCAATAAACCTTTTTCTGCTCCTAACTCCGGCATTTCTGTTTGTTTGGACTCTGTGTGTTGGGCACAGGAACTTGCACCAACAATGTTTGTTGGCCCATGTTTGACATGTCCTTGATTCCTCTTCCAGAAGATGCCGACTATCCTTTCGTTTGGTAGGAAATGGAAGAGATTGGGCTTCCCTGGTAGTTCAGCTGGTAAAGAATCCACCTGCAATGCAGAAGACACTGGCTCGATTCCTGGGTCAGGAAGATCCGCTGGTGAAGGGATAGGCTACCCATTTCAGTATTCTTGGGCTTCCCTGGTGGCTCAGATGGTAAAGAATTTCCCTGCAATGCACAAGACCTGGGTTCAATCCCTGGGTGGTGAAGAGCTCCTGAAAGAGGGCATGGCAACCCACTCCAGTATTCTTGCCTGGAGAACCCCCATAGACAGACGAGTCTGGCAGGGTACAGTCCATGGGGTCACAAAGAGGCAGACATGACTGAGAGACTAAGCACAGCACAGCACAGATCCAGGATTTAAGATAAGAAATTCTCTTGTATCCTGTGACCCATCTTACTTTGGCCAATCTCAGGTGACTGAGTAGATGATGCATCTACTTTCATTTTTATGATATTCTTGTCTCTTCTGAGAGTGCATTGATAATTAACAGAAATGCAAAAATCTCCTTCTTCCTCCCCTTTCCAAACCATCGAAGTAACTGGTGAGTTTCTTTGGTGAATTAAACTCTTTTGGGACTAGGGGACCCCTGACCTCCTGGGATTATTTTAGCAATTCATGCTGAATAGTTCAGTTCAGAGAAGCAATTTTGTGGAAGCTTGTATGAAATGCAGGCTATGTAACTACTCTGCTCAGCAAGCTTATCTGCTGACCACCTCTCCAAGACTGCAGGGAAAGGAGCTGGGATTCCGAACACATTGCTGCGTTGTTGATAGCTTAGATTCAAGCGAAGCAATCAGATTGCATAAAGGAAAAAGGATGAGAAACCTAGTATTTTCTCATTGTTTTGAATAGTTTTACTTCAGACTTTAATTTGAGCAGTGAATAAAGAAATGGTAAGGCTTCTATAGAGGTAAAAATCAAGAAATTAGGATTCTTTGTTCTACAAAGTGAAGTGAAGTCACTCAGTTGTGTCTGACTCTTTGTGACCCCATGGATGTAGCCCACCAGGCTCCTTGGTCCATGGGATTTTCCAGGTATGAATACTGGAGTGAGTTGCCATTCCCTTCTCCAGGGGATCTTCCTGACCCAGGGATCGAACCCAGGCCTCCCACATTGTAAGCAGACGCTTTACCATCTGAGCTACAGGCTAAAGGGAAAGGTCACTGGAATACTAAAAACAGTCTTGGGCATCTCAGAGAGAATGAGGGTAAGCAAAACCAAAAAAAGAAAACTATATATATATATTTATCGAGATGGGATTTTTCTATTGGGTTTTATTTTTGTTAACATGGAAAAAAAATTTATCTCATCTAAGAATAGCAGTAATGCTCTGTAGAACCAAAGGGGGCATTTATTTATAAAGATTAATTTTTTTCTCCCTTCCTGATGAAAACCAGTGTTTCATTTTATATTGAAATTATGCTTCACTGAACATTTTATTAGTAATAATTCACTATTTAAAATGTATATTTCAGTAATGAAAAACAATTCACTAGGCTTGAAAGAAATCCAAATTATTTAAAATGAAAGAACTGTCCCTTTTAATTATGGTAGAGGTTTCTCTATCCAGACATGCAAAACACTTTCCAAAGAGTCCTTGAATTTTTTTTCTTTAGAACTCTTTCAGATTTACAAATTATGCTGAAATTAGTAAGAGAGTTCTCATATATCCCAAACCTAGTTTCCCATATTATTAACATCTTAAATTGGTATGGCAGATTTGCTATAATGAATGAACAAATATTCATCACCTCATCTAAAATAAAGTGTACATTTCATTCAAATTTCTGGAGTTTTTTTCCCTTATCTTCTTTTTCTGTTCTAGGACCCTCTTTAGGAAATCATTTTTACTCAGTTGTCGTGTCCTCGGGTTTCTCTTTGCTGTGATAATTTCTTGCTTTCCTTATTTCTGAGGACCTTGATAGTTTTAAGGAGTAGAAGTCTCAGACTTGTACAGACTTTTACAGACTGTCCCTCAGTTGGGCTTTTTCTAATGTTTTCTCTTGATCAAAGCAGCTGGGAACGTTCTGAGAGGAAGACCCAGAGGTGCAGCGCCGTCCTCGCGTGTGTCTGCGCAGTTGCGTCTGACTCTTTGAGACCCTTTGGACTAGCCCACTAAACTCCGGTCCAGGATTTTCCAGGCAAGAATACTGGAGTGGGCTGTTATTTCCTGCTCCAGGGGAGCTCCCTGACCCGAGGATCAACTTCCTTTAGCGTAACAGTGAATATTGGGCTGCCTGAACCCCGGGTTGATTTGTTGCCTCATTGTAATGAATAGTGTCAGTAGAAGACTTCACTTCTAATAAAGCAATGAAACCCTTTTGTGTCATAGTTTGAACTAAACATCCCGATCTTTCACCATCCAATAACTGAAGAAAAGCAGATTCTATGTCAAGACTTAATTATCAGTTTTCAGCTTGACTGCTTTCATCAATGCTAAGAGCATCCCCCTGAAAAAACGTTAGGAGAATTAATGTGAAAGTGAATTTGAAATTTTGAATACACTGTGCTATTAGCCAAATTAAAATGTATAAAATCAATTGCCCCAAATCCTAACAAATGAAATAGATTGTTTCTATCCAACGTCAGAGTCAAAGCAAGAGCTTTCGGAGGAGAAACAGCAAAAATGTAATCTCTTCCATGTCTGAGTTCTATGAAGTAAACAAAAGCACTGCCAGAAGAAAAATATAAAAATCCCAAATAAGCCATGGAGTCTCAAAGTGCTTCATATTGATTAAATTTCTCCTTTGATTTAACAACTTATTGACCAGAGACATATTAATGTGTCTTTTGTTACCCAAATGTTATTGGTCAAAGATGTTTCAATATTCAGTTACATAACAAATCATTGGCCCCAGGCATTAGTTTCTGCAAAAATCCTCCAATCAATAATGTAAGACGTCTATCAAATCACATAGTCACACTCTCCTTGATGCTCTCATTTATGTATCATTTCCTAATTGCAGACTTCAATTTCTTAGAAAACGTCATGGTAGGCATTCCCGAAATGTTTATAGAATAAATGAAAGCTCATCTCCACTCTATAGCAATATCAAAGATTTTCCTAATTAGTTTATCCCATATTAATGATCTCTCTTCAACAACTGTGGTGGTTGTGCTGAAAATATTTACTTGATATTTCTCACATAATGCTTTATATTGGCATTTTATCGTCTTTATGTACCTTCTTCCTGCATTGGATTGTAAGTTCCTTGAGGGCTAAAATTAGAATCTACAGCCTCCTTACTTATAATATAAGGCTGATCATCTCTCTCCTGCAAGGTTTTCATGAAATAATGCCTATGAAACACACAGTGGAGTAATTAACAAAGATAAATCGGCTAGTGACTTTCAGTTCCTCTCCATTTTCACTAATTTGTATTCCTCGCTGTTCCTATTATAGTTTCTTACATGTGGTAGGGGATGAATAAAGTATGCTATGCACCATGAGTTTCAAGTTCAAGGAAAAGTCAGTGTTGAGCAAAGATTAAAGGGCAAAGCCTAGGTCTCAGTGGCTAACTTGAGGACACAGGAGTTCTGTTCTTGACACTGACTTCAGCAAACGCATTCAATATTTTGCTGCTGTCATTGCTCAAAACGTTTTAAAATAAATGTAAATGCATGATATTAATATGGTACCTTTAAAGGTCACCAGAAAAATAGACAGCATTTTCAACAATACATGTTGAGAGGGAGAAGCTGAAAGTCTGTCCAAATAGAAATGGAAATACTGATCCTACTCAAGGTTAGAATGGTTAGGGTCAATAAGAAGAGATTGTGTTTTATTTGGCAAGCAAGGAAGGTAAGAGATATTTTCAGCACCATGCAATGACCTATAACCTCCAAAGTGCTGCCATGACATGGAAAACTGTAGCATACCACACAGTTAACAATCTTCATGTCTGCTCCACACTGTCTACCCCACAGGGTGAAGTCTTCTTCTTCAATGGTATTTTTTAATATAATTTATTTATTTTTAATTGAAAGATGATTGTTTTACAATATTGCTTTGATTTCTGCTCTACATCAACATGAATTAGCCATAGGTGTGCATATGTCTATTCAATTCCTGAAAGTTGATGCTTTGAAACACAGGATTGGAAAAGGTCAGTTTCATTCTAATCCCAAAGAAAGGCAATGCCAAAGAATGCTCAAACCACTGTACAATTGCCCTCATCTCACACGCTAATAAAGTAATGCTCAAAATTCTCCAAGCCAGGCTTCAGCAATACGTGAACCATGAACTCGCTGATGTTCCAGTTGGGTTTAGAAAAGGCAGAGGAACCAGATATCAAATTGCCAACATCCGCTGGATCATGGAAAAAGCAAGAGAGTTCCAGAAAAACATCTATTTCTGCTTTATTGACTATGCTAAAGCCTTTGACTGTGTGGATCACAATAAACTGTGGAAAATTCTGAAACAGATGGGAATACCAGACCATCTGACCTGCCTCTTGAGAAACCTATATGCAGGTCAGGGAGCAACAGTTAGAACTGGACATGGAACAACAGATTGGTTCCAAATAGGAAAAGGAGTACATCAAGGCTATATATTGTCACTCTGCTTATTTAACTTATATGCAGAGTACATCATAAGAAACGCTGGGCTGGACAAAGCACAAGCTGGAATCAAGATTGCCAGGAGAAATATCAATAACTTCAGATATGCAGATGACACCACCTTTATGACACAAAGTGAAGAGGAACTAAAAAGCCTCTTGATGAAAGTAAAAGAGGAGAGTGAAAAAGTTGGCTTAAAGCTCAACATTCAGAAAATGAAGATCATG
>SJYC01038445.1:0-13088 GCA_006408675.1 Madoqua kirkii
ACCCTTATGGCAGAAAGTGAAGAAGAACTAAAGAGCCTCTTGATGAAAGTGAAAGAGGAGAGTGAAAAAGTTGGCTTAAAGCTCAACATTCAGAAAATGAAGATCATGGCATCCGGTCCCATCACTTCATGGGAAATAGATGGGGAAACAGTGTCAGACTTTATTTTGGGGGGCTCCAAAATCACTGGTGATTGGAGCCATGAAATTCAAAGATGCTTACTCCTTGGAAGGAAAGTTATGACCAAGCTAGATAGCATATTCAAAACCAGAGACATTACTTTGCCAACAAAGGTCCATCTACTCAAGGTTATGCTTTTTCCAGTGGTCATGTATGGATGTGAGAGTTGGACTGTGAAGAAAGCTGAGCGCTGAAGAATTGATGCTTTTGAACTGTGGTGTTAGAGAAGACTCTTGAGAGTCCCTTGGACTGCAGGGAGATTCAACCAGTCCATCCTAAAGGAGATCAGTCCTAAGTGTTCATTGGAAGGACTGATGCTAAAGCTGAAACTCCAGTACTTTGGCCACCTCATGCGAAGAGTTGACTCACTGGAAAAGACTCTGATGCTGGGAAGGATTGGGGGCAGGAGGAGAAGGGGACGACAGAGGATGAGATGGCTGGATGGCATCAATGGATGTGAGTTTGGGTGAACTCCGGGAGTTGGTGATGGACAGGGAGGCCTGGTGTGCTGCAATTCATGGGGTCGCAAAGAGTCGACACGACTGAGCAACTGAAGTGTACATATGTCCCCTCCCTCTTGAACTTCTCTCGCCTCTCTCACCCTTTCCCACCTCTCTATGCTGTTACAGAACCCCATTTTGAGCTCTCTGAGTCATACAGTGCTTAATAGGTTTTGATGAATTATTCTACCACTGGAGAAAATAGTGGGCTTGGATAGATAATTAGAATTTCATAACGAGAACTAAGGAATCATAATCAAATTTATGCCATCCATAAAGTGCCACTTTTGTATTGCCCAAAACCTCCTATCAATGAATATAATAAAGGAATTCTCATAAACATAACAATGACAGTCTCAGAAAACTCACGTGACATTTCTAAAAGAATTCAACTTTGCAAAGTTATTGATGAGGCTTTAGATCAAAAGGCAGAGGGCCACTGTTCTAGAAGACACCAAGAGAGGAGACATAATGAAGGAGAAAGGTGGTATCTGGGAGAAAAGTTGAAATGAAAGCAGGCACACAGAATCTGTGAGATGTATTTAAATCTCAGAACCAAACTAGCTCTCCAGAGGGAGCCGCTTTTCATCTTCGGAGTTGACACAAGCCTTTTGAAACCTCTGTGGCTTTGACCTTGCATTATTGGTGAACACGGCCACTCGCCTTCACCCCTCACCTGGGCCTCGGATGCAATGCAGGGACGATGCCCTCGACCACTCTGCAATCCCATGAGGCTTTTACTGCTCTCACTGCAAAACCAGCCAGATTGTGAGATGTGAGTCTTGCAAGAAAAGGTTTCCCTCTCAGCGCCAGCGTTTTTGGTGAGAGATGTAATACATCAAAGCGGAGAAGAGATGCAATCATGCAGGGAATGATTTCAAAAACTTTAATGAAGCATTTAAAATAAACTCATTTGAAGGTAATTTAACAACACCACTTTTACAATTAAAAATACTATTTTAGCATGCAAATACAGAACATTAGTCCCATGTCAGGATGGAAAATGAAGTGAAACTGTGGGATTTTTGAAACATGAAAGCCATCTCAGTAATTTCTCATCACTCCATGGTGCTCTTAGGCAGCTTAATGAAAAAAAATGAATTGATTTAAACAACATTTTGTTAGAGCAATGGGGTTTGAGGAATTAAATTAACTTGATGGTTAGTTATAAGAGCCAGGCTCGGAATTGGCATAGATTGCTACTAAAATTAATTTCTATCCTCTCCTAAGTTTTATTTGGATACATTTTTTCCCCTATTTTTTTTCCTAACATATCAACCAAGTGTTTCAGCAATTGGCAGAATACCTCATCAGTCCTCTTTGATGGATTACCATTCACTCAAAAATGTATATATGAAGGCAGAATTATACTCTCTGGGCAAACAAACTGGATTCCAGCTGCTGCCCCTTGGAACAGCAGTGGCAGCTGAGTCTTCCCTTGAAAAGGGTCCTGGAATACAAGGCGGCATGTAGAATAAACCAAGACAGCAATTCTCAGTCTTTTCCCTCACCATGAAACAGACGACAAACCACATTCACAGATCACATCCGTGGCTATACCTGGTTACAAATCTCAGCATCACTAAGACAGGCTGCAAGGTTCCAGGCAATTCTGAATGCACAAGCACATGCATTCGAGTTTCTCTCCCACTCAGCAGAGCATCAGAATGTTACTAAGTGAAAGCGACATTATTATAGACATCACTTTATGAGCTCAAATTTTTTAAAAAGTAGGTCATAAAATTTGGGCCTTAATGGTTACAAAAAAGAAAATACATTAAAAATAATATCAATAGATATTAACATGTCAGATAACATCTCCCTGACATGCACATTTTGCACTGCAAAGTACTGCTCTTTTTATGCTTGAATCTAGTTTTTTAAGGCTAGCCTCAGTAAAGAATGCTAAAATCAGATTCTCTCTAAATAAGAATGGCTTTTTTTATTGGTATCAATAAGGAGGAGTAATGAATAGCTTGCTCCAAACACAGAATTTGCATCCTACACAAACTCTCCAAGACAATAATCCCCATTTTAAGGAGGAACAAAATAGAGTTCAGACTTGTCCAAGATTCTGCAGCTGGAAAATGGTAACTAGAAACTGATCAAAAGTTACATCCACAGTGACTTAGTAGTTAAGTGTCACCAGTGTTCAAGGTCCCATGGAAGCAAAAAATCAAGACATGAATATGGTGTTTTCATTTTTTTTTCTCTCATGCAAAACTTTATGTTCCAAAGCACCATTCTCTTTCAGAACTCTTTTGGAAGGCCACCCACATATTCCCACCAGAATGCATTTGCTCAACGCTTGCCTCTATAAAGAAGGCCTTCCTGTTCAACTTATGAGTCACACGTGGAAATGTCTCATTTCCTCCAATCTTTCTATGATTATAAAAACATAATTTTAAAATGGTATCTCCATCTTGCTCACCCACCTAATCGCTGTAGAAATGCTTCAGTGAGGACTCACAACATATTTCTAGCAAGGACAGTATTATTAAACATGCCTGGGCTTCCCTGGTGGCTCAGATGGTTAAGCGTCTGTCTACAATGAGGGAGACCTGGGTTTGATCCCTGGGTCGGGAAGATCCCCTGGAGAAGGAAATGGCAATCCACTCCAGAACTATTGCCTGGAAAATCCCATGGACAGAGGAGCCCAGTAGGCTACAGTCCATGGGGTCGCAAAGAGTTGGACACAACTGAGCAACTTCACATCAACATCTGAGACTTTTTGAAGGGCATAACAGATATTCTAACTTTTAAATCTAATACATATATTTTTTTTATAGTCTTTGCTTCTAGAGCAGTTTTAGGCTTGCAGAAATATTAAGCAGGTGGTACAGAAAATTCCATATACTACCTTACCCCAACACACAGCTTTCCCATTCTCAGTAACAGCATTAGTGCTACACATTTGTTACAACTGACGAACAAATATTGATACATTATTATTAAATAAAGTGCATAGTCTACATTCAGTTCAGCTCAGTTCAGTCGCTCAGTCCTGTCTGATTCCATGAAATGCAGCATGCCAGGCCTCCCTGTCCATCATTAGGGTTCATTCTTTATGTTATACACTTCTGTGAATTTTGACAAATGTGTAGTGTCGTATATTTGTTAGAATATGTTTAGAAAATTTTCACTACCCTAAAAATCCCCTGGTGCTCCCGTTATTCATCCTTCCCTCTCTACTCCCAAGCCCCTGGCCACTACGCATCATAGTACTGTCTCCACAGCTCTGCCTTGCCCACTCAGTCATATAGTTGAAATCATACAGAAGACTTTTCAGACTGGTTTCTCTCACTTGTGCTCTTTGCAGCCCCATGGACCGTAGCGCACCAGGCTCCTCTGTCTATAGAATTTTCCAGGCAAGAATGCTGGAGCGGGTTGCCCCTTCCTACTCCAGGGGATTCTCCTGACCTAGGGATTGAACATGCATCTCCCACATTGGCAGATGAATTCTTTACCCCTAATGCCACCTGGGAGGCCCTCCCACTTAATCACATTCGTTTAGTTTATTCCATATCTTCTCATAGCTTTAGAATATCTATCTTTACTTCAGCAACATGTTAAAAATAAAGTACAAAGATGTCTATTCTCCATCTTACATTTCAAAAAAGGAAGACATAAGGAAAAAGAGTGGAAGGGGATTGGCTAACACGCATTAGGATCATGAGATTATGGTATGTGGTTTCTTTTGCCTATTTCTAGATTTTAGTTTTTGAAATTTTATAAAGAATATTTCTTAAAATAGTGTTCAAAAAAGCAAAGAAGAAAATCAATCATTTCTTTATTATTCTTTTCCACTTATTTGGCATTCTATAGTAAACACTTCTCTCTCTCACTCTTTTCCATGTCTTTTTATTTTTTTTGAACTGAGAGTCAAAACTGTGCCTCCTTTGATTGAGATGGGAAGGCAAGAAGGAGATGAATACAAAAAAAGCAAGGAAACAAAAACATTTTGGAAGAACTGACAGTTTTTTCAAGTATTCATAGTCCCCTTGTGGATTTGTAAATACTTATGGCCAAAGAACACACATTTCATGACAATGAATTAAATATAATTTAGACCTGCTTCCTTGGTGGCCCAGATGGTAAAGAATCTGCCTCCTATGCAGGAGCCTGAGTTCGATCCCTGGGTCAGGAAAATTCCCTGGAGTGAAGAATGGCAGCCCACTCCAATATTCTTGCCTGGAGAACCCCATGGGCAGAGGAGCCTGGTGGGCTGCGGTCCATGGGGTCGCAAAGAGTCGGACACGACTGAGCAATTAACATTCTCCCTTTCACTTTAGTCCTGCAGCAACTCCAGTTTCAGGAAAATCACACCTCTCAGCCCAAACCGAGTAAAGCAAGGCTCTCACCACAGCTGCTGTGCATGGAGCCCTTAGCACTCTTATGAGGCAGACATATGACAGATGACGTTGAACAAGAAAGTCAGTTCACACCCAGATCTGACTCAAGAGCCTGCTTGCCTCTACTAAGCACTGCCATAGGTTACAGTATGTAAAACCATATACATTCTTGTCCCCAATTTTCTCTTTTCGGCCACAGCCAAGAGTTATCATGGAGGAACACAGGGAGGGGTTCTGGGCTGAAGGCCATCTTATAATTTAGTACCTTACCAGAGATTTCCCTTGCTAAATGGAAGGATTAAATAATTAATGCATTTTAAGAGGCCTTCAATGAATATTCTTCAAAATCAATGTTTCCTGCCTGGTTCAGCATGAAGGGCTTTGAGAACAATTAAATCTCAGCTCCAACTCTCCATTTCACATGTAATTGCTTTTATCTTCAACTGTTCTATCTATAAATTGAGAATCAAGTGAAAGCATTACTAAATAAGAAGCCATTCAGTCCATCCTTTGGGCAGGGATAGAACTGTGAGGCTCAAAACATTTGGCACCAAGAGGTATTGCTGCCTTTGTTCTACCTGGTGGAGAGACCCTGGGCAAAATTCTCAACCTCTCTGCCTCTGTTGCCTCACACACATAATATGGATAATGCTACTGGTTCTGGCCCCAGACAGTATCTTATTCAGGTTGATTTTAATGAGGCTATTTCTTCAAGAATTTGAAGGAGGGAGATTTAATAATCAACACAAGACATAGTAACTCAGGGGCTGTGTCTCTGATTAGAGTGAAGGTCATTCTACCAAAATGCTGGCATAGCAGCAAGGACAGGAGACTTGAGGTGCTAATCATGTATTCAAGAGTGAAAAAGGTCAAATCATGGTGAGGAAGAGAGTACATTACCCACAGCTGCCTTCAGAGTGTATATCCTAAGCTGCATAGTTTAGCAGTGGCTGGTTGCTAGAAGAGGACTGTATCTTTGGCACAAGATAACCCCTCAATCAAATCCTGGTCTCACGACTCAGCTGTGAATTCTTGAGAAATTTGCTGAAAGTTTCTAAACCTCTGATTCAGCATCTATAAGATAAGAAAAATAAGATCACACCATTCCTCTCACCCTGGTAGAGTTGTTTTGAGTATCAAACTGGAAGAACTAACACAGATAAATTACCTAGAAAATGACTGGCTGGCCTAGCATAAGCATTTGTTAGTTTTTTGCCTCTTTGTGGGGGCTAATTCTGCCAAGGGGAAAAGATAAAAGACTCACAAAAATCTATAAATCAACCCCGGCAGGAAAAACGATCTCACCACATTTCTATCTTCTCTGCTCACATTGGGAGTAACCCTGAGACATGTATTTAATAAAGACGCAGGAAGGAACTGGCTAACCAATTTACTCTGACCCTGTGTGATCTCTCTTGCACCACCATATCAATCAGTCTTCTCGGCCTTACTTTTCTAATTGGGATACACTCTCTCAATGGATTTCCATTCCCCCATTTTTCCTGCACCGCCCGTAGGTGCAGGGACCCAGAGAACAGGGAACACTCTGAATTTTGGTTTTCTTTTATGGAACCAACTCTCCAGTGACTCTTGCTTTCACACCAGGGGAAAATTCGCACGTGGCTCCAGAAACTACTCAGTTCCCATCAAACTAACATGTTAATTGAACCCAGTTGGGAGGTGGACCATAAACAAGGCTAAGCACAGAAGAATGATGCTTTCAAACTGTGGTGCTGGAGAAAACTCTTGAGAATCCCTTTGACTGCAAGGAAACCAAGCCAGTCAGTCCTAAAGGAAATCAACCCTGAATATTCATTGAAAGGACTTTTGCTGAAGTTGAAGCTCCAATACTTTGGCCACCTGATGAGAAGAGTTGACTCATTGGAAAAGACCCTGATGCTGGGGAAGATTGAGGGCAGGAGGAGAAAGGTGTGACAGAGGAAGAGATGTCTGGATGGCATTAGCAACTCAATGGGCATGAGTTTGAGCAAACTCCAGAAGATGACAAGGGACAGGGAAGCCTGGCATGCTGCAGTCCATGGGGTCCCAAAGAGTCTGACACGATTTAGCAACTAACAACAACAACAAATTTGAAACTCAAAGTGTAAGCAAACTCATCTGTTAGCATTATCTGTGGGCAGCCTTCTTGCTGAAGCTCCAACCCATCTACTTGGGTTTCTGCTCAGGTCACCTGCATCTGGGCAACAATGCCTAGTGGTGAACTATAACCAGCGGTCAGAGGAGAACGACAGTTCACAGGTCTTTCTCAGTCTCCTCTTTCAATATTGTATCCTGAGTTCACTTCCTTCATATTGTGTCAGAACCTCTTTATCTAAGACCAGTTTTCCCACCTGTTGTCAAGAACTATTCTTAACAGACTAGACATGAGTTTCTCCTGAACAGCTAAAGTTAAGCTATTCAACCTCACACACATTAGGATGGTTACTATAAAAAAAAAAGAAAAGAAAAGAAAAGAAGTAACAATTGCTTGTGAGGATGTACAGCCCCTATAGAAAATAAGATGGAGGTTTCTTAAAAATTAAAGATAGAATTACCACATGCTCCAACAATTCCATTTCTGGGCCTATACCTAAATGAATTGAAGGCAGGATCTTGAAGAGATGTTTGTACACTTATGTTCGTACCTGTATTATTCACCATGGCCAAAACACAGAAACAATTCAAGCGTCCATCAGGGATTGAGTGAATTTATAAAATGTGGTTTGCTGTTGCTGTTCAGTCACTAAGTCGTATCGGACTCTTTGTGACCCCATAAACTACAGTTTATGGAGCATTATTCAGTTTCAAAAGGAAAGAAATTCCAACACATGCTACAACATGCAAGAAACTTAAGGACATTAAAGTTAATAAGTGAAAGTGAAAGTCACTCAGTTGAGTCTGACTCTTTGCAACCACATGGACTATACAGTCGTTGAAATTCTCCAGGCCAAATACTGGAGTGGGTAGCCATTGCCTTCTCCAGGGGATCTTCCCAGTCCAGGGATCAAACCCAGGTCTCCTGCAATTGCAGGTGGATTCTTTACCAGCTGAGCCACAAGGGAAGTCCAAGAATTCCGGAGTGGGTAGACTTTGCCTTCTCCAGGGGATCTTCACAACCCAGGAATCAAAGGGGGGGTCTCCTGAATTGCAGGCAAATTCTTTACCAACTGGGATTTCAGGAAAGCCCTAAATAAGCCAGTCACAAGAAGACAAAAGTTGTTTGACTCCACTTATGTGAGATACCTAGAGTAATCAAATTCATAGAGACATAAAGTGGTTTCTGGGACTGGAGAGAGACAGGAAGGTAGGATTCTCATTTACTGGGTACTTTTAGTTTTGCAAGATGAAAAGAGTTCTGGAAATTATACAACAATGTTAATGTACTTAATACTACTGCGTTGTATGCTTTAAAATGGTAAATCTCATGTGTATTTTACCACAATAAAATTTTTAAATTTTTTTTTAAGTAATCTGTTTAATTTGCCAGCGGGTCACTTTTCCCCTGTGCTTACCATAAGTTACGCCGCCTCACTGGAGCATAATGTGGTCTACCGCTCATCCCGAGGGCATTCCCACAGGCCAGGCAGCTGGAATCACTGTGAGTCTGACTCACAGGCTTCTGCAAGAGAAACGAAGTGCCACTGAAGAGAGAATAAAAGTTACAGAAAGAATTCATCCCTTGGTGAAGTTAAAGAATGTTCAAGAGTGAGAACAGAATCAGAAACCTAAAAAAAAGGGTAGTAAGTTGGTGCTCACAAAAGGTATTAAAGGAGAAGGAAGAAGAACTTCGCAGACACACTGAGAAAGAGAGAGAGGCTCAAGGGAAAACGAGCTTCCTAATGAAGGAGGAGGCGTGCTCAATTAATTACGCCTTTAAAATATTGAACTCTTCCTTAACACTATCGCAACCCTGAAGAAAAAGAAAAGACCTTTGAGCAAGTTAGAAGTAATGGAGCCTGAGAGGAACCAGCTGTCCATCAAGATCAATAAAGGGGATGTTTAGAGAACTGGAAAAATGCACATCAACAGGTCCCAAGACCTCACTTATGGGCAGTATATTGAATTAGCCCTGAGAACTTCTCTTCTAAAAAGAAATATAAACACCTTCAGAAAGATCAGGGGAGTAGCAAAGCAAAGTGCACAACCTAAATTAGAAACACCTTGAAACTGCAGACTTCTAAGTATGAAGGCTCTGATAATAGAGACAATAGATATACATATCAAAGCCCTCATTAAAATAAATGCTGCCAGGAGCTGCAGAGATTTCTTTTTTAATCAAATTGATCAAATAAGAATGTTCATTGTTGAAACTCTTACTAAATCTTCTCTTATATATTTTATATAGTAACCGAACAATGGGGGCAAGTCAGTTTTGAGTTTAATTTTTGAGTTCAATTCACTTCTCTTCATGTTTTAAAGAGTTTTTGGAAGAATTGAATGCACATAAACTAGAAAAGTACTGAGCAAAGTATCTGGTGTGCCAGAAACAGCAATCACTATTGATCATCATTATTATTTTTATTCTATTTAGAATTGATCAATTACCCCCATCTCTTTCTTTATTGAATTAATTTATTTTTTATTGAAAGATACTTTACAGAATTTTGCTGTTTTCTGTCAAACCTCAACATGACATTTCTCCAGAGAAGACATACAGATGGCTAACAAACACATGAAAAGATGCTCAACATCACTCATTATTAGAGAAATGCAAATCAAACTACAAGGAGATATCATTTCACACAGGTCAGAATGGCCCCCATCTCTTAAGTCTTCATTTCCTGTTGACACTTTTGCTCTTTGAACCTCCTTCCCTGAAGTGTCATTGTGCTCATCTGGCATAGTGGCTGAGTGGGCTAAGGTTAAATGGCCTCTGATGAAACAGGTTCAAATCCCACCTTATAAACTTACTAATTATATGTCTTGGGGTAAGTCATTTGACTTTTCTGCATCTCTGCTTCAGGAGATATCATTTCACACAGGTCAGAATGGCCCCCATCTCTTAAGTCTTCATTTCCTGTTGACACTTTTGCTCTTTGAACCTCCTTCCCTGAAGTGTCATTGTGCTCATCTGGCATAGTGGCTGAGTGGGCTAAGGTTAAATGGCCTCTGATGAAACAGGTTCAAATCCCACCTTATAAACTTACTAATTATATGTCCTGGGGTAAGTCATTTGACTTTTCTGCATCTCTGCTTCCTCAACTACAAAATGGGGAAAATGAGATCTAACTTTCAAGGTTAACGATGAGGGCTAAATGAGACTATCTATATAAAGGACTTTGCATAGCAGTCACACAAGCACTCATGAAACGGTAGTTATTATTGCGGTTATAACAATATTATTTCTTGATTTCACAAAAGTGAAGCTCTTCTTTTGTGAAACGAGGCTGGTCTATGTGTCCTCAAGGTAAAGGGGTAAGTTGAAAGAGCAAAGCTATATTCTCTGACCTAAAACCATTGTTGAGATAGTTGTAGCCATACATTCCAGGAAACAAACTCACTGAGAAAGACAATATAAATAGTGGAGTGCAGTTTATTACACCAATGGGTCCAAGGCAGTCTCCTCTTAGCCAAGGACCCTAACCAGTTTTTTTGAAAACCTTAAATACCCTAAGTGTACATGCCCAAACCCACCTCCCCAAGTTCCCTGAAACTAGTCTGAACAAATAAAAAGAAAGATACAGTCAAAGTTAACCCATGGCTCATATGCCCTAAGCTTAGGTAGTTAACAGCAGACAATTATCAATAGGCCCATGGTCAAACCTCAATCAGCCTAATAGAATTTATGACTCTATTTGGTTACAGATAATTAGGGTATTCTTTTAGGTTGGCGAGTCTAGGTAGGAGCCCTGGGGCTCTTCCATCTAGGGGTCTGGTTTTCCATTGGTATGTTGTTTCCATAGATACTGGGCATAGAGTTCAAAGCCACAGTCAGACAAAGATGGAGTCCTGCTTTCAAGATAGAGCCTGTTCTGTCCATCTCCTCCTTCAAAATCTCACCTAAGAGTTTATGCCTTCTTTCTCAAGCTAGAGGTAAAAATAATAATTGCTTCTTAATAATATTAATAGAAGCTGTGGGGGTGGTAAGTCATTAGTTATTTAGAATAAAATTGAAACTCAAATGTTTTGCTCCAAATAGCTATTAAAATTAGTACAGAGAAAAGGTAGATTTTAACAAGGGAGGGAAAAGTCATCATGAAAGATGATGTGGCTGCCTTTGAAACAGCCTCAGCTCTAAATATGCAGAGGAGGATTCCTAAGAGCACGGAGCAGCACGGGGTCAGAACAGGGATGGAAGGAGACACCAGAGGAAAACAGCAGGGGTTCCCATTCATTCCTCCACCAACCCATCCAATTTTTCAACCCCATGTATTATTTAGCATCTAGTATGGCAAAACCAATGCAGTATTGTGAAATGGAATAAAGTATTAAATTTAAAAAAAAAGGAAAAAAAAGAAGACATACAGATGGCTAACAAACACATGAACAGATGCTCAACATCACTAATCATTAGAGAAATGCAAATCAAAACCACAATGAGGTACAATCTCACACTGGCCACGATGGCTGCCATCAAAAACTCTACAAACACTAAATGATGGAGAGGGTGTGGAGAAGAGGGAACTGTCTTACACTGCTGGTAGGAATGCAAACCAGTAGAGCCACTATCGAGAACAATGTGGAGATTCCTTAAAAAACTGAAAATAGAAATGCCATATTATCCAGCAATCCCACTGCTGGGCACACACACTGAGGAAACCAGAACTGAAAGAGATCCCAATGGGGTACACAATGTGGGCCCTAATGTTCCTTGCAGCAATGTTTACAATAGCTAGGACAAGGAAAGAACTTAGATGTCCACTGGCAGATGAATGGATAAGAAAGTTGTGGTACATGTACACAATGAAATATTACTCAGCTACTAAAAATAACACATTTGGGTCAGTTCTAAAGATGAGGTGCATGAAATTGGAGCCTATTATACAGAGTGAAGCAAGTAAGAAAGAAAAACACCAATACATTGTATTAATGCATATATTTATGGAATTTAGATATATGATAATGATGGCCCTATACATGAGATAGTAAGAGACACAGATATTAAGAACACTTGTGGACTCTGTGGGAGAAGGCAAGGGTGGGATGATTTGAGAGAATGAAACGGATGACTTGTCCAAGTTTGATGCATGAAGCAGGGCACTCAAAGCCAGTGCACTGGGATGACCCTGAGAGATGGGATGGGGAGAGACAGGGGAGGTGTTTCAGGACCAGGGGATACATGTATACCTGTGGCTGACCCATGTCAATGTATGGCAAAAACCACCACAATATTAGCCTCCAATTAAAATTAATTAATTAATTAATTTTAAAAATGACGGTGGTAGGCAGTGGGTGTGGCAGAAAAGTTGGAATTTTATGCAGAGTACATCATGAGAAACACTGGTGGAAGAAACACAAGCTGGAATCAAGATTGCTGGAAGAAATATCAATAAGCTCAGATATGCAGATGACACCACCCTTATGGCAGAAAGTGAAGAGGAGCTAAACAGCCTCTTGATGAAAGTGAAAGTGGAGAGTGACAAAGTTGGCTTTAAGTTCAACATTCAGAAAATGAAGATCATGGCATTTCATCCCATCACTTTATGGGAAATAGATGGGGAAACATTGGAAACAGTGTCAGACTTTATTTTTGGGGGCTCCAAAATTGCTGCAGATGGTGACTGCAGCCATGAAATTAAAAGATACTTACTCCTTGGAAGAAAAGTTATGACCAACCTAGACAGCATATTCAAAAGCAGAGACACTACTCTGCCTACTAAAGTCCATCTAGTCAAGGCTATGGTTTTTCCTGTGGTCACGTGGCTATGGTTTTTCCTGTGGTCATGTATGGATGTGAGAGTTGGACTGTGAAGAAGGCTGAGCACCGAAGAATTGATGCTTTTGAACTGTGGTGTTGGAGAAGACTCTTGAGAGTCCTTTGGACTGCAAGGAGATCCAACCAGTCCATTCTGAAGGAGATCAGCCCTGGGATTTCTTTGGAAGGAATGATGCTAAAGC
>SJYC01038447.1:0-21967 GCA_006408675.1 Madoqua kirkii
CGATGGACGTGAGTCTGGGTGAACTCCAGGAGTTGGTGATGGACAGGGAGGCCTGGCGTGCTGTGATTCATGGGGGTCGCAAAGAGTCGGACACGACTGAGCAACTGAACTGAACTGAACATGCAATGTCTAAGGCCATAAGTATCTAAAGACATAGAGAGACTCCCCCTGTGTCGAGGGAGTCCACAGTGTAGCGGGGTAAATAAGCCGGCTAAGCACAGGGCAGTGCCTCAGTGCTCTCATCTCAGCACATACAGAGCGACTGGATGAAGATGAGGGTTAAAGGTGGAAGGGTAAGGATTAGGTCATCGAGTGGATCCTGGAATAAGTGTCACAGGGGCCATCTCACTCCATCCTCAGTAGAGGAGAATCTGGAAGGGGCATATCTCAGGCAGCAGGAATGGAGGCATGAAAAAGCAGGGCCTGTGGGAGACCCACAGGTAATTCTGTATGAGTCTAGCATCGTCCAATTAAGAGAAAGAGGAAAAGGGGAGGGAAACACACCAAATAGATAGGAGCCAAAAGACTCATTGAGTGATTTTTAAACAAAGAAGTGGCACAACTGTATTGGTCTTTTAAAAGGAAGATCCTAAATGTCTTCTAAATTATTAACTCAAGGGAGCCATGTGTATGTGCGTGTGTTAAGTCACTTCAGTTGTGTCTGACTCTTTGCAACCCCATGGACTCTAGCCCGCCAGGCTCTTCTGTCCATGGGATTCTCCAAGCATGAATGCTAGAATGGGTGGCCAGGCCCTCCTCCAGGGGATCCTCCCAATCCAGGGATCTAACCCGGGGCTCTTTTATCTCCTGCATTGTAGGCAGGCTTTTCCCAGAGCCACCCAGGAAGCCCAGAGGATATCATCAAGAATGTTAAAGCAAGATGTTTAAGTGCTTCAAGAAATGTCAACAATGTGAACCAAGGCAGTGGTAGTGATAATGGAAAATAGACACATTATAGGAACTAGAATTGCTTTCATTTTTTTAACTTTTTATTTTATATTGGGGTATAGCTGATTAACAATGCTGTGATAGTTTCAGGTTGGCAGCAAAGGGACTCAGCTATACATATACATGTAGCCATTCTCCCCCCAGACTCCCCTCAACCCAGGCTACCACATATCATTGATTGAACAGAGTTCCCTGAACTATGCAGTCAGTCCATGCTGGCTATCTATTCTAAATATAGCAGTGTGTCCATGTAGATTCCAAACTCCCTAACTATCCCTTCCCCCATTGTTTCCTTCTGAACCATAAGTTCATTCTTAAGTCTCAGAGTCTGTTTCTGTTTCATAAATAAGTTCATTTATATCATTTCTTTTCAGATTCCACATATAAGGGAAGTCCTAAGACATTGCTCCCTCTCTGTCTGGCTTACTTCACTCAGTATGACAATCTCTAGGTTCATGGGAACCAGAACTCATAGAAAGAATTGCTGATGCTTTATTTGTAGAAGGAGTGTAGAATGATGTTGATGGTTCTGCTTCAGGACACTGAGTGGATGATGATGACATTGACACCTGTGGCTGATTCATGTCAATGTATGGCAGAACCAATGCAGTGCTGTGAAATGGAATAAGCATTAAACAAAAAATAAAAATTTAAAAAAAAAAAAAAAAAAGACTGGAAGGAAGGTGGTCAGAGGGCAAGCCCCACAGACGAGCACAGAGTCAGCTTCCAGCTGAACTCAGCTCATCTGGAACACTGGGGAAAAAAAGGCTGCATTAATTGCCCCAAAAAGTGTTTTATTATTTTCATTTGACATATTAATAATCTGAATATGATTCAATATTTCACCTGCTTCCTTTAACTGAAGATGGACAGTACAGTGCAGAAATGGCATCAATGAGAGCTCTATAAGCTTTAATGAGCTTAAAAAAATCTGCTAAATAAGTGCCATTGCCTTTCAACAGCTGGAACACTCATTCCTAACCATTAATAAGGTATTTCTGCAGGTAAACCCAGGAAACTTGAGAAGGCCCTTTACCCTGCAGGTAAACCCAGGGAAGGGAGAAGGCCCTTCTCACATTATCCCAGTGAATGTTCTGCCCCTAAAGTTGATCAGAATCTAAAAGAAGTCACAATGTTAAAGTCATACTCAAATGAAGAAACATTTATACTGGGCAGCAAGCAATTAAGAATATCATGATAAGACCCCTAAAATCTTTGCAGATTTATAGAAAGAGACCAGCATCCCAGATACTGTGTGTGTGTGTGTGTGAAAGTTGCTCAGTTCAGTTCAGTTGCTCAGTTGTGTCCGACTCTTTCCAATCCCATGAATCACAGCACACCAGGCCTCCCTGTCTATCACCAACTCCCGGAGTTCACTCAAATTTATGTCCACCGAGTCAGTGATGTCATCAAGCCATCTCATTCTCTGTCGTCCCCTTCTCCTCCTACCCCCAATCCCTCCCAGCATCAGAGTCTTTTCCAATGAGTCAACTCTTCACATGAGGTAGTCAAAGTACTGGAGTTTCAGCTTTAGCATCAGTCCTTCCAATGAACACCCAGGACTGATCTCCTTTAGAATGGACTGCATGGATCTCCTTGTAGTCCAAGGGACTCTCAAGAATCTTCTCCAACACCACAGTTCAAAAGCATCCATTCTTCAGCACTCTGCTTTCTTCACAGTCCAACTCTCACATCCATACATGACCACTGGGAAAACCAAAGCCTTGACTAGACGGACCTTTGTTGGTAAAGTAACATCTTTGCTTTTGAATATGCTATCTAGGTTGGTCATAACTTTTCTTCCAAGGAGTAAGCGTCTTTTAACTTCATGGCTGCAATCACCATCTGCAGTGATTTTGGAGGCCAGAAAAATAAAGTCTGACACTGTTTTCATTGTTTCCCCATCTATCTGCCATGAAGTGATGAGACCAGATGCCTGCAGGTAAACCCAGGGAAGGGAGAAGGCCCTTCTCAGATTATCCCAGTGAATGTTCTGCCCCTAAAGTTGATCAGAATCTAAAAGAAGTCACAGTATTAATGTCATACTCAAAAGAAGAAACATCTATAGTGGGCAACAAGCAATCAAGAATAACATGATAAGACCCCTAAAATCTCTGGGGATCTACAGAAAGAGACCAGAATCCCAGATACCATGTGTGGAGAAAGTTGCTCAGTCACGTCCAACTCTTCATTTAGTGAAGGTTTACTATGAAAGTAGACCTATACTAAATGCTTTTCATCTATCATCGCAGTTAATTCTCATTACCACCACCCTGTGAAGTGAATATATTCTTTTTTTTTAAGATAATTTTTGATGTGAACATTTTTACAGTTTTTATTGAATTTGTTACAATATTGCTTCTGTTTTACATTTTGGGTTTTGGGGTCACAAGGCACATGGGATCTTAGCACCCCAACCAAGGATCAAACTATACCCCATGCATTGGAAGTCAAAGTCATTAATAACTACTGAATCACCAGGGAGTCGGTGAATATATTCTTGCCATCCTCATTTTAGACATGAGGAAACCAGGGCTCAAAGAAAAGTGATTTCCCAAAGTTTCCCTGCAAGTGGCACAGCCAAGATTCAAGCAGAATCTCTTTGCTGCCAATACCAATTCTCTTAACCACTATGTAAAAATGTCTTCACAACTTTATCATTCCATACTCAAGTTTTAAGTTTGTCAGGAAAACCCTAAAATATGTGCCAGCTCTGCTCAAAAACTTCTATAAAACAGGTTCAACTTTTCTTCTGGGTCTGAAGACTTGATCATTCATCGAGCCCACCCAGAGACCACCTGCCAATAAGCATGTAATCCCAGACACAGGTTTACGCTTTGGTATTGAAACTATAAAGACAGATAGATAAATATGATTACTTGGAGTCCTGCAACTCTCTCCTACTAAATATTTCTATAATATTTCCTCTGGGCTTCTCTCAGCAGTGATGTGTTTTCTTAGTATTCCTCCAATTTTGGACACTTTCATCTATTCTGAATAGAACAATGTTATTCTCAATCAGTCAAAACGTCACTTCCTTTTACAGCCAACGTTCTGAACAATGATACTAAATAATATAAATGATGTTTTGCATTTGATGACTGTTTTATGCTTTCCGGTCTCCTGGGACAAGAACCTCAGGCTTCCCCTGTAAATCTTGCCAGCTCCCCAGATCTGCTCTATCAGTTTCTCCCCTGGAAAATTTAAATCTCTGCTTAAAACATTAACTTCTTCTTCATTTAATTATTTTTTATTGCTAAGAGTTTCCAGCTAAGTTTATGGCCCTGGGATGATTAATTTTTAATGCCTTTCTTTCTTTCTTCTTTGACCAGCTCCCTCCATTTTCAATTTGAATGCAATTGTACCTTTCTCAAAAGCATTTGCCTCTTGCTGGTTTGCATATTTCGGGGAGTCGGAGGTGGCTGATGCAGAGTGGAAGGCAGCATTCCTGCAGAGAATAACTGAAAGACAGAAAGCAACTCTATGCCTTTCCTGTGAGTCTTGTTGACAGCAAACTCTCTAGCCTCAGTAAATCTGCCAGTTCTAGGTCCTGGCAGAGAGTGAATTTCCTGGGAGAGTTACCGTGCTAAATTCCGGCATTGTCATGCACAAGGTATGGATTGAGTCATATCTTTCAAACTACTGAACATCCAGTGGGGAAAACACATATCCCTTTAAAAACATACCTTAAAGGCAAGTCATACCTTCTCCCAACCCCGCACTCAAAAAACAAAACTGAAAGAAACTGAGGATTTGTTTTGCAAGTCAAAAAGTCCCCGGCTTTTTATATTCACACAGTATATGGCCATTTAAATGTTGCAGAACGTTTAATGACATGGAAAAGATGTTCGCTATATATTTGGTGGAAGAAAACAAGCTGCAAAATAGAGAGTAGGGTATGATTTCTAAAGGTATATTTATGCATAAAAATACTGAGGTTATTAATAATAATTCTCTCCAGGGATGATAGAAATAAATGTCTATTTTTGTTCTTTGCTTCCCTAAGATTTCTGTTTTCTATATGATGTATTGCTTTTATAATTAAAAAATAAGAGCTATAATTTAAAATAGAAGTCCCTTGCATTTAGGGTGATAATTGAAATTAAAGAAGCAGAGACCAAATCCTTGAGTGTGTGTAAAGGACAAATGGGAGATGCTCAAAATTAATTATAATATTTATCAGTATATTAAGGACAATGGTAGGAATATCATATTCCTAACTCTCCAGGTTGTAAAAGTTTTACAACATTTTGCAAGCTTGAAAACTAGGACTCAGAAAAGTTATATAAAGTGCCCAAATCTGCACAGATTAGGCTCAAGATTGTCAAATTTCAGATCCCCATGACTTCAAAATGCATGCAATTGTCACAGTGCCATACTGCCTGAACAGCAGAACATTTCTACACACAATTGAGCTACCCCAATAGATTCATCTATTTTATACAGGAGACGTATTGACTCCCAGCCCCGGTGCTAAATCAAGAGCAGGTTTCTAAACCATTTTTATTCTTGCTTTTAAAAAATATATGTGCCAGTGTAGAATAATATATTCTTTCCCTTACAATTGATGAGAATGTCATAGTTTACGATGCATTTTTCACATCCATTAGTCTTCCTAACTATTTGATTTATTCACTAGATAACTAAAATATCATCAAACTATACTTAAAATATTTAAAAACCTGTGCAGAAAAATAAATATATATATATAAATCAAAAATGAAAACCTCTGCTCCTATTTTGTCTACATAAACCAAAATATATATATTTATAGAACTGGTTAGCGGGTGACATAAATTGAAATAAAAGTTGTTTACCTGATTAATAATTTCTTCTAATACTATAAATTATTGACACTACCCTGTGTTGGATGAGGCTGTCACTAGCTATCATCATGCAGCCTCCATCTGTTTAACCACAATTTGACAGAAACTCTGCTAAATGGATGATCATTAGGTCATGAGTAGTCAAGGAATGTCTATTATCATCAACAGTGTGTTATTTACGGTGATGATTCTTCTCTCAGCTTCCTTGAAGTAATTGCAATTCCATTCAAATTCTTTGCTAGATCTTATAATAAGGTCTAAATGTTTTCTATACTCAATAGCTCTATGATCAACTAAAGTCACCCAAAACATTTGATGACTTGTATTACATATTTTAATAGGTTGAATTTAAGCCTTTCAGTGTATGTGCTTGAATCCTAATTATGCTACTGTTAATATTAAAAACCTGTTTCCACATCTGTGAAATGGGGATTATGATGGTTACTACAGAACTTAAATGTCATTCATTATACACGATGCCTGGCATAGAAACCCTGTTAAACATTAACTTCCCTCTTTATTAAAATGAAGATAGTCAGTACACATGCTAAATGGGCATTCCACACATTTTCAAAAACTGAGCTCATTGAATGAAAGTGCAGTTTATGCCTCATGGCTCCCTCCCTCCCCACAGCCTCGCTCTTGTCTCAGGAAGTGACCAATGAGCAGGGAATTGGCAGTGTCTGGCCATCGTTACTTTGTCCACTATTTCTGTCACCACCCCATCCTCCCCTCCGGCAATCTCTTGATGTCTGTTTCACCCCAAATCCAAGAGATATTTCAGTTCTTATCCACAGAAATAGAAAGGAGACTCCAGAATAAGACACCCTCTGCTGCAGAGACCCACAGCCTCACCTGGGACTCAGCACGGGGGGAAGGGAGTACTACTTGTAAAGTGGTGAGCACAGATAGTCAGTACACATGCTAAATGGGCATTCCACACATTTTCAAAAACTGAGCTCATTGAATGAAAGTGCAGTTTATGCCTCATGGCTCCCTCCCTCCCCACAGCCTCGCTCTTGTCTCAGGAAGTGACCAATGAGCAGGGAATTGGCAGTGTCTGGCCATCGTTACTTTGTCCACTATTTCTGTCACCACCCCATCCTCCCCTCCGGCAATCTCTTGATGTCTGTTTCACCCCAAATCCAAGAGATATTTCAGTTCTTATCCACAGAAATAGAAAGGAGACTCCAGAATAAGACACCCTCTGCTGCAGAGACCCACAGCCTCACCTGGGACTCAGCACGGGGGGAAGGGAGTACTAGCTTGTAAAGTGGTGAGCACCCCTGCAAGAGCTCTATTTCCCGTGTGTGTGTGTGTGTGTGTGTGTGTGTGTGTGTGTGTGTGTGTGAGTGTGTATGTGTGTGTGTGTGCGCGCGTGCACATGCTACTTAGCTTCAGTTTTGTCCAATTCTTTGCAACCCTATGGACTGCAGCCCACCGGGCTCCTCTGTCCATGGGGTTCTTTATGCAAGAATACTGGAGTGGGTAGCCACTCCTCTTCCTTACCAATCCAAGGATTGAACCCATGTCTCTTATGTCTCCTACCAATGTCTAAGCTTGCTCTAACATGGATGAAATGCAGGGGTAAAAAACAGGGGATAGGAACCATAAATAATAGTAAGTGAATGGGCAGGGTTGTGTTCTAACAAAATTGTATTTAGTTTGTCAAGCCCTAGGCCCTAACAGATGTCCAATGCACAACAGATTAAGTGAGTGCCTAGTGAGGCACTTGTGTTTAGTTGCTAAGTTGAGTCCAACTCTTTTGTGACTCCATGCACTATAGTCCAGCAGGCTCCTCTGATCGTACGATTTCCCAGGCAAGAATATTGGAGTGGGTTGCCATGCCCTCTTCCAGGGGATCTTCTCGACCCAGGGATCAAACCCCGTCTCCCGCATTGGGCAGGGTTCCTCTTAATTTTGAAGGAAGAGCAGAATCTGCCTCTGTTGACAGAGCTTTTATCCTCCCCCCATACAAACTGAAATGCAAAGCTTGAAGTGGAGGGAGTACAAATTTGCATAAGACCAAAAAGACCTTCTGGGAAATAAAATGTCAAGACCTTTTAAACTTTCTTCCAGGTTCAAAGTTATTGAAACATCGAAATATTTGAGGGGAAGATAGAGGGTATCCCTGATCAAACTGAGATCAAAATCGCCATGAGTGAGAGAGAGGATATTGTTTCTGGATTTGCCAAAAATCTAATCCCAAACCATGCATTCTGATAGCATGATGTCTTTATAATCCTCAGGCAATGCATTGGGGTAATTGAAAAACCTGGCTAGAGAAAGTGCTATTCCACTGAGCCAGTGTCGGCATGAGGTACCCACATCTAAACTGACTCGGAGGTGGGTTGTTCTTCTAATCCCTGCTGTGCTATGCCACAAGCCAGCATCTCCTCAATTCCTATGGGCTAGACCTTGCAGGACCTGGTGGTTTTATGAAGCACCAGAGATCAGTAAAAAACAATAAGCCTTTGGAGAGAGAGGCAACTTGGACTCACCATCTGCAATCAGTTGGCACCCCAGGCTTCTTGGACCCACCATGAGAAGAGCATCCTCGGAGGAAAAGACTACATTTCTTGCCACTCTGAGCAGATGGAATCCTGAATACTGCATAATGATGCATCCTTTTCAAATGACATCCATTTGTCCTAACAAACTAATGATGATGTTCCCTCTAATTACAAGTTTAGCAGTAAATTTTTACATGAAAGGATGAATAAATGAATGGAAACTGGAACAGAATACCTATGCCTGAAGTAGAATTCCACATCTTTGGCTTCCAAAAGCTCTCAATCAAATGTCCCTGAGAACGTCCTCAGATCTGACTTCCAACACAAACCTTGTATGATTCTGTGCACCGTGACAAGAAGTACACCGCAGTCTGGTTACATGAGAGTTGACACAAGCTAATAGCTTTTCAAAAAGTCTTTTTCACCCTTGATGAGCACAAGTTCACAGTCCATAGGTCTCTGCAATCCAAATATCCCCACGGAAACACTTTTGGCATATCATTCAGTCTCTTCCTCTGAAGCTGTCAGGACCAAAGCAGCGACAGCCTTAGGTTTCGTTCCAGTGCGCCTGTTAGGTGTAACCCAATTGTTTTACACAGGAACCACTAAATCTGTCAGTCAATCTTCACAGGATTTTCTGATCTGCCCCCACCCTAATACCCCTCTAGCCTCCAGCAACCAGAAGAACTTTTACCAAGCTCTGTCACAGGAAACCACTATATAAATATTAAAAGACTGATGGGCTGATCAGAACAGACATTTGATATCATAGGATTTGTAAATTGACTTATGCACTGTGTGATATATGGTAAGGCATCAAGAGGCAATAACCATTTTGTGGGGGAAGATCATAAACCCATCAAGTACTCTATTCCCATTTGTATACGAGAATACTCTGATGCCAAAAAGTGATACTATCACCTCATCCAAAAGAGCTAATGCATTTCTAACTTTACTATTAATGTGGTCTCTTAATAGGCCCCTCCAAAAAAGAGTTTCACTTTTTGTTGACATTTCCAATATGATCATTTACACAGCTGGAGAGAAGTAAGTTCTCTAAGAGCTGCACTGTAATTTTGATGTTCTGTACCCCAAAATTCCTGAAACCAGCATTTCCAGGGGACTAAGCATCATTTTAGAGAAGGCAATGGCAACCCACCCCACTCCTCTTGCCTGGGAAATCCCATGAATGGAGAAGCCTGGTAGGCTGCAGTCCATGGGGTCACTAGCAGTCGGACACAACTGAGTGACTTCACTTTCACTTTTCACTATTATGCATTGGAGAAGGGAATGGCAACCCACTCCAGTGTTCTTGCCTGGAGAATCCCAGGGACGGGGGAGCTTGGTGGGCTGCCATCTATGGGGTCACACAGAGCTGGACATGAATGAAGCAACTTAGCAGAAGCAGCAAACATCATTTTAATTACTGGTCTCCTTATTCCTATCAGTTGCTTCCTGCCATTTGAACACTCATGTTTTTACAGGAAGTCATCATGCAAAGGGTGCTGCTGGCCAAGCATCTCTGGTATAGGCAAAATCATGCCTTCTTGGCTTAACACTGACAGCTCTCAGCAATATGTCCTATCTATGCTGGTGTTTTAACAGTTTCAGTACTATCGAAGTAAGTGTATACACGGGTATTCACATAAGTTGTTTGACCTTGGGCAAGTCACTGCATCAGAGGATCCAGGGGGGAAGCCCCCAGTAAGTACCAGGGATGCTGATACCTGCCATTCCATCTAACCAGATGTGAGTAGTGTTGAATGAGGAAGTGGATTTAAATGCAGTTTGTAAACTCTACAAAGAAAGCAGATAACAGAGAGAGTGGAGGCTCTGGAGCCAAAAATCTGGGTCAGAATCCTGTTGTATAACCAAAACTGTTACTTCATCTCTCTGAGCCTCAGGTCTCCTATCCAGAAGGAGACAATAATAATTATCACACAGGGTTCTTGCAGGCAACTGCATTGTGTGGTGCAGAGTAGGCACATAATACACGAATATACCATGCACATATTTTAAGTGGGCTTTCACTGGTGGCTCAGAAGGTAAAGAATCTTCCTGCAATGCAGGAGACCTGGTTTGATCCCTGGGTCAAGAAAATCCCCTGGAGAAGTGAATGGCTACCCACTCCAGTATTCTTTTTTTTAAAATATAAATTTATTTGTTTTAATTGGAGGCTAATTACTTTATAATATTGTATTAGTTTTGCCATACATTGACATGAATCCACCATGGGTATCCAGTATTCTTGCCTGGGAAATCCCATGGACAGAGGAGCCTGGTGGGCCACAGTCCATGGCGTTGCAGAGTTCAACAAAAACAGAGAGACTAATACTTTCACTTTCACGGAGAAACGAGACATAAGTATGTGTTTTCAAATCTCCATATTGAACCAAATTCTTTTACATCTTTTTGTAAGCTTGCCTTCATGATTTACCCATTTCTCACTGGAATAAAACAGGATGACGTGTCTCCTCCTTCATGGAAGATATAATCTCCCAGGGCCTTCACTGTACTATAAGATGCCTTCATGCAAAATTGAAAACTCAGCCCCCTTTAGGTAGACACAGTCTAGTGAAAGGAAAGCTTAGATATCAGCTCCCATGAGCCATCTCAACCAGGGATCCTGTGCAAGACACAACCAGGGCAATTATAAAAAATGGTCCTGAGGACCATTACATTGTGTGATACCCTGCGAAATCTCAGAGCAAGAGGCAAAACAGAACCTTCAAAAACTTAGAACAATCATGTGCTTCTTATAGCCACACAGTAACTCACTGAGTTGGCCTACTGAATTTATCTAAAAGTCACCCGGATGTCTTAGGTATTAAAAAAAAATTAAAATAAAATTTAAAATAAAGAGAGAAGTTAAAAAAATCATCTGGAATGTAAATTGGTACAGCCACTATGAAAAATAGTATGGAGCTTTCTTAAAAACTAAAAATAGAACTATCATATAACCTAGCAATTCTACTTCTGGGCATATATCTGGAGAAAAAAAAAAAAACTCTGAAATCACTAATTTGAAGGCAGATATGCACCTCAGTGTTTACAGCAGCACTGTTCACACAGCCAGCACACGGAAGCGTCCCAAGTGCCCATCAACAGACGATTGGATTAAGAAGATGTGGTGTGTGTATTTATACATATAATGTAATTTTACTCAACTGTAAAAAATAAATTTTGCCATCTGTGGCAATGTGGATGGATCTTGAGAATGTGACATTTAGTAGAATAAATCAAAGACAAATATTATATGATACCACTTATCTGTGGAATATAAAAATATCACAAATGAATGCATATGCAAAATAGTAACAGACTCACAGATACAGAAAACAAACTTCTGGTTACCAAAGGGGAGAGGGAAAAGGGGAAGGGCAAATTAGGGCTATGATATTAACACAAACTACTACACATAAAATGGATAAGCAACAGGAATATACTATATAGTACAGGAAACTATGTCTGTTATTTTATAATATCCAATAATGGATTATAATCTGCAAAAATAATGAATCTCCATGCTGCACCTCTAAAACTAATACAATATTGTAAATCAATTACATTTTAACTTAAAAAAGGAAAGCAAACCCCCCCAAAAAAAGTCACCTAATAAGTCATTAAAAGTGAACCTCCACTTCAGTCATTTCCCAGTGAAGAAGTCTTGAGCTCTCATGTAACATTCTAAAGAGTTCCTTGACTTCCTAACCAATATTGTTTGAGTGTCTTAAAATAAATAATGTGTTATTTCTTAGAGGTACTAATCTATGGTTTCTCTAGTGAAGCTGCAAAACTTAAGCCACATTTAGGACCAAAGGGTGGAGAAGGCTATGACACCCCACACCAGCACTCTTGCCTGGAAAATCCCAAGGACGGAGGAGCCTGGTGGGCTGCAGTCCATGGGTTCGTGAAGAGTCAGATGCAACTGAATTACTTCACTTTCACTTTTCACTTTCATGCATTGGAAAAGGAAATGGCAACCCACTCCAGTGTTCTTGCCTGGAAAATCCCAGGGACAGGGGAGCCTGGTGGGCTGCCGTCTATGGGGTCGCACAGAGTCGGACACGACTGAAGCGACTTAGCAGCAGCAGCAGCAGGACCAAAGGGGAAAAAAAAAGATAAAGAGAGCCTAGATAGCAAGGCCCTCAGTGTAATGAAACAATTCTTTTTTTTTTTTTTTTTACAACTGAATTACTTCACTTTCACTTTTCACTTTCATGCATTGGAAAAGGAAATGGCAACCCACTCCAGTGTTCTTGCCTGGAAAATCCCAGGGACAGGGGAGCCTGGTGGGCTGCCGTCTATGGGGTCGCACAGAGTCGGACACGACTGAAGCGACTTAGCAGCAGCAGCAGCAGGACCAAAGGGGAAAAAAAAAGATAAAGAGAGCCTAGATAGCAAGGCCCTCAGTGTAATGAAACAATTCTTTTTTTTTTTTTTTTTCGCTTCAGACAAAAAGAATATGCCACAACCTCAAGAACTTGGTTACAAGTTTGGTTCTAAGCCCTTAAGATATAAATAATAAAGGTATATTCAAATATCAATAGTAATAATAAGAATAAATGCTACTTGTTGCCATATAGAGATTGCAGTTAACAGACTGGTTTCATATCCATTTCTCATATAACTCTCCCTAATAACCCTACAAAAAGGAAGCACAGAAATAGCATTCCCTTTGGTGATAAGAAGTCAAGACTGAGAGGAAGAATGACTTCCCCATCGCTACACATGCATCTTTTGTGGATTTAAATAAAGGCTTCTGACTCTCAGGCCTAGACCATGCTTTGACACTTCGGTCATTTTCCAGATTCTTCCCGTTGACAGCTTTTTGATTTAGTGTTTTTTGAATCAATTTTCCTATCACACTCACAGTGAATTATACTGAATAGTTTACAGTGTCCTGGCAAAGTCAGCGTACCATTTAATGAGTCAGCAGCTGGTGTCTACATATGGCAGAAAGCTACCTCAGTGTTACTCTGAGGAAGGGCTGTTGTGATTGTTCCCATTTTGCAGATGTACGATTTTACTGCATGCAATTAGTCATGGTCACTTACCTAGTCTGAATGCACATTCTGGCTAACTTTGTCCAGGCGCTAGCCAGCTGGCCTTGGCCAGTCACCTAAGCTGTCTGAACCTGTTTACTCATCAAGTATACTAAGAGATTGCATTAGATAATCTCCAAAGCAATTTCCAAAAATGTTCTTTTTAATTTTCTGACTCTCCTCAAATCATAGTTTGGAAAAGTGCTGGATGCAAATCTAAGTGAATAAAAACCGTGAAAATCATTCTAAGCTAGCAATATCCAAGAGGAATTCTCTACAATGTGAAATGCTCTATAACTCCAATTTAGGTGAAATACAGTGACCAATTTAAGTCAAATATGCTAGCCACCCATAGCTAGCAAATACTTTAAGTGTCACTAATAAGACAAATAAAACTGAATTTTCATTTGATTCTATTATTAATTAAAATTTAAATATCCCCATGTTGCCATCATCTACAATATTGGACAGCACAGGTCTAGACAAAGATGTATGTTTCCATGGTAAGTCTCAGGATTGCAGTGATGAGAAAGAAGAAATAAGAATTTCTGAAATATAAGGGACAACATTTTTATAGTTTGGATATAGTTCAAAATTTTCCATGGCCGAAGTTCTGGGCCAAATGGTAAATACCCTCTCCATCCCTTTCATATAGGACTGTCTTTTGATCCCCAACAAGAAAGCTGTACATGACAGTTTCCACAGTAAGATTATGGAGACTTGGACCAGGGTGGCAGCAGAAGAGATGGAGAGAAGTGGGAAGATGATGGATGTATTTTAGAAGCACAGCCAGCAGAGGTGACTGGTGGTGCGGATGTGGGTGATAAGGCAAAAGCAGAAATAGAGGTAGATGACATGTAGATTTCTGACCTAAACAGAATATTTTCCACAGTACATTTCAGTGATATCTGGTCTCGCCTATGCTTATGTGTTGTGAAGCTCTGACTCAACATAAATACTTGGATTAAAGTTGCCCTCTCTCTCTATCTCACCTCCCAAGAAAAAAAAAATGATTACAGCTTTATCCTGAGAATGGAAAGATTCCTACTGTCAAAATCATAGAGACACTTCCCAGTTATGGAAATGTGTAGTCTCAGCGATGAAACCTCTCTTCAGCCATAACATGAGTTATCCTACAAGGTCTAACCAGCCTCACCCATGAGGATTATCTCCTCTCCTTACCCAAGTTGGAGAATGGAATTTTAACAAGTAAAGTGCTAGTTAACAGATAAGTGCAATAAATCCTCTACCTATGAGCACATTCGTAAGTCCACTTTGGTGGTAAGTCCAACAAAATTAACTTAGTGCCCAACTAACACAACTGGCTGTTCACTGCTGCTTTTATCTTGCTTCAGACACCTTGGGCTTAAAGCAAAGATGCTGTGCTAGTGTACTCTATAAAGTAGTGTTCAATAGGGTACACAAAAGCATAACCCCATGTAGAGCATGCGCGCGTGTGCCAATGTACACAAGAAACGTGACTGGACATGCAAACGCACGTTCACATCTTTGAAAGTTCGAAATTTGAAGGTTCATGTGTAGGGGGCTTACTGTATCAGAAGTAGGAAGCTATTCATAATCTATAGAACAGAGTTATCAGAATCCAGGACACAGCACTGACATCAAATGAAGAAGGTGTCCAAAGCCATCATAAAGACTTAGAACCGAGATCTGTAACCAAGGAAACGGCCCAAGTGAAACGATTCTGAAATATGAGGAGAAACCACCAGGGTGACCCAGTGCATTTTACCTGTCGGCTTAAATACTACCTGTGAGCTCACAGCTTTTGGCCCAGGCCTCAGTCACTCAAAATACCTGCCCAACCATCACCTTAGCAACAAAGACATTAGAGGATAATGCAAGTGTTTTCTATCAATACCAAATTAATTACAGTAATCTGTTTTTTCATTGCTCACTTCATCACATAGTAGTATTTAAAGCAACATCTTTTCTAATGGAAATGAATAAAACTGGATACTGCCAATATGTCACCTTTGTGTATGAAAAGGACACCGCTGGTATTTGAAGGATGTTCCTCCTGATTGCCTATTGTCATAGCCTGAGATTAGAGGGGAGAGAAAGTATGGCTTCTGATTGTTACAGCCATGATGAGAAAGGCCTCCAGTCACATCTTATTAATTTACTGTGGAACAGAATGTCACATTGACATTTCAAATTATCCTCTCGCTTTGTTCACAGGATTATTTTGAGCTTAAACCCATTGGGCTTCTAGCTTGGCTATTTATGTGAGCTAAGAACTCTCATCTCTTAGTGTCTTGACCTGCACACCAGCCTAAATTTTACTATTTATAAAAATGATTGATTGCCTACCTTGGGGTCAGACAGGCCTGGGTCTCCTTGGGTTAAGTGATTTATCCTCTTGGTGCCTTAGTATCCTCTATCTTATAAAGAAAATAATATTATCTCTCATGTTTCTTCCAAGGACTGTGTGTAATAATACAGGAAAGGCTTTAGCAACTATGCCAATAAAGGGCAACTCACAGTAAACCAGTAGTAACAATCCTAACAGCTAACATTTTTAGCACTCCCTAGTAGCCAAGCCTTTTGTTGTTGTCGCTGTTGTTGTCGTTCAGTGGCTAATTAACGTCTGACTCTTTGCGACCCCATGGACTACAGCATATCAGACTCCACTGTCCTTCACTGTCTACAGGAGATTGCTCAGATTCATGTCCACTGAGCTGGCAATGCTATCTAACAGTCACATCATCTGCTGACCCCTTCTCCTTTTGACTTCAATCTTTCCCAGCATCAGAATCTTTTCCAATGATTCAGCTCTTTGCAACAAGTGGCCAAAGTATTGGAGCTTCAGCATTAGTCCTTCAAATGAATATTCAGGGTCAATATCCTTTAGGATTGACTGATTTGATCTTCTTGCAGTCCAAGGAACTCTCCAGAGTCTTCTCAGCTCTACAATTCAAAATCATCAATTCTTTGGCACTCAGCATTGTTTATGATTCAACTCTCACATCCATACATGACTACTGAAAAAATCATAGCTTTGATTATGTGGACCTTTGTCAGCAAAGTGATGTCTTGGCTTTTTAATATGCTGTCTAGATTTGTCATAGCTTTCCTTTCAAGAAGCAAGCATCTTTTAATTTCATGACTGCAGTCATATCCACAGTGAGCCAGGCCTTTGCATAATGTAAATACATTTATTAACTTAATTCTCACACCAACTTGTAAACTAGACACTATAATTATTTTGTGTGTGTGTGTGTGTGTGTGTGTGTGTGTTAGTCGCTCAGTCATGCCCAATTCTTTGCGACCCCATGGACTGCAATCTACCAGGTTCCTCTATGGATTTTCCAGGCAAGGATACTGGAGTGGGTTGCCATTTCCTTCTCCAGGGGATCTTCCCAACCCAGGGATCAAACCCGGGTCTTCTGCACTGCAGACAAATTATTTACCAACTGAGCTACGAAGGAATTATTTATTTGTAGAGTAGCTTTGGCTGCACTGAGTCTCGGCTGTGGCACTCGGGATGCTGGAATCTTCACTCTTTATTGCAGCATGCAGGATCTTTAGTTGCAGCGTGTGAACTCTTAGTTGAGGCAATGGGGTCTAGTTCCCCGACCGGGGCCTGAACCAGAACTGCTGCATTGGGAGCGTGGAATCTTAACCACTGGACCACCAGGGCAGTCCCTAGACGCTAATAATCATTACCTCCATTTTACAGATGAGGACACTGGGCCCCTCAAAGTTAGATTATATTGCCACCCAGGCAATCTGGCTTCAGGGCCTGAACTCATACAATCGGCTACTTTGCATCTATCTCGATTTCTTCACAAAGCTACATTTTCTACAATTTGATCTCCAGCCCAAATTTCCCTCTGAAATCCAAGCTCACATATCCAATATCCAACTGCTTTCTCATCATTTCCCCCTAAAACTCTAACAGACTCTCCACTGGAACAGGCTCAAGTGTCACATCACATGTGCTCCTCACCCTCTCCCTGATCCTGAGCCATTCACCTTACTCTCTGTGTCACTTAGGTCGGTTTTATCCTTCCTGCCTCTCCTTCTCTCAAACCACACATCTGCTTCATGAGTAAGTAATTACTGGCTCTTCTTTCAAAATATTCAGGATTCACCACTTCTCATCATCCCCTCCACATCACCCTGGCCCAAACCATCATCATCTTTTGCCAGGATCACTGCTACAGCCCCCTGACAGGTCACTCCAAATCTTCCCCGTGCCCCTACATTCAGTATCTAGGAGCCAGAATCATCTCCATACCCTCCAATGACTCCTGTGCCTCCCTAGGTAAAAATCATAGTTTGTATGAGACCCCACATAATACTGTCCCTGCTGTTATCTCTGACCTCGTCCTTTGCCATTTTCCCCTCTCTTTTTGAAATATTACTTAATTAGTTTTTGGCTGTGTTGGGTTTTTATTACTGCTAAGCCTTTCTCACAATAAACTGTGGAAAATTCTGAAAGCGATGGGAATACCAGACCACCTGACCTGCCTCTTGAGAAATCTGTATGCAGGTCAGGAAGCAACAGTTAGAACTGGACATGGAACAACAGATTGGCTCCAAATAGGAAAAGGAGTACATCAAGGCTGTATATTGTAACCCTGTTTATTTAACTTACAGACCACCTGACCTGCCTCTTGAGAAATCTGTATGCAGGTCAGGAAGCAACAGTTAGAACTGGACATGGAACAACAGATTGGCTCCAAATAGGAAAAGGAGTACATCAAGGCTGTATATTGTAACCCTGTTTATTTAACTTCTATGCAGAGTACATCATGAGAAATGCTGGGCTGGAAGAAGCACAAGCTGGAATCAAGATTACCAGGAGAAAAAACCAATAACCTCAGATATGCAGATGACACCACCTTTATGGCAGAAAGTGAAGAGGAGCTAAAAAGCTTCTTGATGAAAGTGAAAGAGGAAAGCAAAAAAGTTGGTTTAAAGCTCAACATTCAGAAAACAAAGATCATGGCATCTGGTCCCATCACTTCATGGGAAATAGATGGAGAAACAGTAGAAACAATGTCAGACTTTATTTTGGGGGGCTTCAAAATCATTGCAGATGGTAACTACAGCCATGAAATTAAAAGACGCTTACTCCTTGGAAGGAAAGTTATGACCAACCTAGATAGTATATTCAAAAGCAGAGACACTACTTTGCCAACAAAGGTCTGTCTAGTCAAGACTATGGTTTTTCCTGCGGTCATGTATGGATGTGAGAGTTGGACTGTGAAGAAGGCTGAGTGCCGAAAAATTGATGCTTTTGAACTGTGGTGTTGGAGAAGACTCTTGAGAGTCCCTTGGACTGTTAGGAGAGCCAACCAGTCCATTCTGAAGGAGATCAGCCCTGGGATTTCTTGGGAAGGAATGATGCTAAAGCTGAAACTCCAGTACTTTGGCCACCTCATGTGAAGAGTTGACTCATTGGAAAAGACTCTGACGCTGGGAGGGATTAGGGGCAGGAGGAAAAGAGGATGACAGAGGCTGCAATGGCTGGATGGCATCACGGACTCGATGGACATGAGTCTGAGTGAACTCCGGAAGTTGATGGTGGACAGGGAGGCCTGGCGTGCTGCGATTCATGGGGTCGCAAGGAGTCGGACACGACTGAGCGACTGAACTGAACTGAACGGAAGCCTTTCTCTAGCTGCACTGAGCCGGGGCTACTCTTCATTGTGGTGAGCAGGCTTCTCGTTCTGGCGGCTTCTCTTATTGCAGAGCTTGGGCTCAAGGGTGCACGGGCTTCAGTTGTAGTGACACACAGGTGCTCTGTGGGCATGTGGAATCTTCTTGGACTAAGGATTGAACCCACATCCCGTGCACTGGAAGGCAGATTCTTCACCACTGAACCACCAGGGAAGTCCTTCCCTCCCTCCCTCCCTCCCTCTCTCTCTCTCTCTCTCTCTGTCTCTGCTCCAGCCACTCTGGTACCCACTCTTTCTGGATCACAACAGAACTCCATGACCTCACAGCCTTCGCACTTACAATTTCTTCCTTCTTGAAAGTTGTTCTGCCAGATATTGACATGGTGCCTTCTTTAACCTCCTGGTCTCTACTTACTGAAGGCTTTACTTTCTTCTTCCTTTGGTCCTATTTCCCTCCATTGTTTCATTCTTCTCCATCTAACGCATTATGTATCTTCTTATTTGTTATGTTCATTACTTACCCTTGGGCTTCCCTGGTGGCTCAGCTGGTAAAGAATCTGCCTACAATGCAGGAGGCCTAGGTTCGATCTCTGGGTTGGGAAGATCTCCTGGAGAAGGGAAAGGCTACCCACTTTGGTATTCTGGCCTGGAGAATTCCATGGACTATATATAGGCCATGGGGTCACAAAGAGTCGGTCACGACTGAGTGGCTTTCACTTTCACTTTACGTATCCTTCCCACTAGAATGTAAGCTTTACAAGGGCAGAGATTTTTATCTATTTGGCTCATGTCTGTATATTACCATCGGAAAAGGCAATGGCAACCCACTCCAGTACACTTGCCTGGAAAATCCCATGGGCAGAGGAGCCTGGTAGGCTGCAGTCCATGCGGTCGCTAAGAGTCAGACACGACTAAGCGACTTCACTTTCACTTTTCACTGTCATGCATTGAAGGAAATGGCAACCCACTCCAGTGTTCTTTCCTGGAGAATCCCAGGGACGCGGGAGCCTGGTGGGCTGCCGTCTATGAGGTCGCACAGAGTCGGACACGACTGAAGCGACTTAGCAGCAGCAGCAGCATATTACCATATGTACAATAGATGACCATTACAAGTTCAATGCATGAAGCTGGGCATTCAAAGCTGGTGACCTGGGACAACCCAGAGGGATGGGGTGTGGAGGGAGATCAGAGAGGATTCAAGATGGGAAGACACATGTACACCCATAGGTGATTCATGCTGATGTATGGCAAAAAACACACCACAATATTGTAAAGACATTATCCTATTTTGCTCATGTCTGCATCTCCTATACCTAGACCATGTGGGCATATAGGTGACGCTCAATATTTATTTAGTGAATAAACGATAGAATTACTCAGTTCTCTCCCCATGAGGAGCCAAATACCTACAGCAATACGCCAAGTATAATGAACTACATAATGATCTCCTAGTCCTAGTTCTCTCCTGAAGGTTTATACTTTTCCTCATGTTCAATCTCAGTGACTCATTTCTTTGGGGTAAGTGTTATTAATCTAGAAATACTTGTGAGAAGGAAAAAGTAACAAGCTACCATCAGTCAGTGGTATCTAAATGCAAATTGGTTTGTATAGTTTCCCCCCACCTTGTGAATTACTTGAGAACATGCTCACTTAGAGGTAAAGAAAGAGATGACTAGGGAAGACCGATAAGCCAAGGAAATAAACTGATGTCCAATAACCAGATATTGCACATATGGGAGGTGGTAGAGGAAGGGGTGGAAGCCCTGGCAAGGGAAGGGCACTGCAGGGAAAGATGAATCTCTCTTTCCGGCACATGTGCCTGGGCTGGTCTAGAATCTTCAGGAAGAGATCTTTAGTCCCTGGTACTACATCTCAGGCTCAGATGAGCACCTTGGTTGGTTTTTTGTTTGTTTGTTTGCTCTTTCTATTCTTTGCTTTGCTATAAGACCCATGAGTTTACATTCTCCCCCTTTCTCTGCAAGGCTGCTGCTGTTGCTTCAGTCATGTTCAACTCTGTGAGACCCCATAGGCGGCAGCCCACCAGGCTCCCCCATCCCTGGGATTCTCCAGGCAAGAACACTGGAGTGGGTTGCATTTCCTTCTCCAATGCATGAAAGTGAAAAGTGAAAGGGAAGTTGCTCAGTCTTCACAACCCCATGGACTGCAGCCCACCAGGCTCCTCCATCCATGGGATTTGCCAGGCAAGAGTGCTGGACTGGGATGCCATTGTCTTCTCTGCTCTGCAAGGCTACTCACATCTAATTTGCCTCTCCAGATTACTCTATCACCCACAGCTGGAAATGAAGCAGAACAACATCTTCCCAGCCCCCTACAACACAGGTTTCCGTGAGTCTAGTCCCCGTGGCACCCTGGCATTAGACAGATGTTCCAGAACCCATTGCATATTATAGTGACTCACGGTGTTTAGAAACATAGGAATGATTTCTTTACTCAATCTGAGATGAGAGCAAGCAGTTGGTGAATTCATTCCCTTAGGAGATGCAAAAGTGCAGCCCTGGTTGACAGTGACTAGGGTAGGAGAGGCCAGCTCTGCAAGGAGGAGATCCAGGTTCAACTCCGGCTCCAGCTCTCACCAGACATGATGTTAGCAAAATCACTTCATCTTTCTGAAGACGATTAGAAAGATTAGGTTCGGTTAGGAAGATCCGGCTCCTGATTATAAAAATAACCACTCTGATTTCTTAGGATTATTGTAGAGAGTAAATAAGAAAATTGTGTATAAGTGTTTTTATAGGACCTCACTACTTTGAGGTAGTTATCCAATGGGGCAAAAGTAGGAGTTGGATATCATTTGAATAAAGAAAGCACATAGAATCTAGGCTTCCCTGGTGGCTCAGAGGTTAAAGCGTCTACCTCCAATGCGGAAGACCCAGGTTCGATACCTGGTTTGGGAAGATCCCCTGGAGAAGGAAATGGCAATCCACTCCAGTATTCTTGCCTGGAGAATCCCATGGATGGAGAAGCCT
>SJYC01038448.1:0-33140 GCA_006408675.1 Madoqua kirkii
GGAAGCCTTTCTCTAGCTGCACTGAGCCGGGGCTACTCTTCATTGTGGTGAGCAGGCTTCTCGTTCTGGCGGCTTCTCTTATTGCAGAGCTTGGGCTCAAGGGTGCACGGGCTTCAGTTGTAGTGACACACAGGTGCTCTGTGGGCATGTGGAATCTTCTTGGACTAAGGATTGAACCCACATCCCGTGCACTGGAAGGCAGATTCTTCACCACTGAACCACCAGGGAAGTCCTTCCCTCCCTCCCTCCCTCCCTCTCTCTCTCTCTCTCTCTCTGTCTCTGCTCCAGCCACTCTGGTACCCACTCTTTCTGGATCACAACAGAACTCCATGACCTCACAGCCTTCGCACTTACAATTTCTTCCTTCTTGAAAGTTGTTCTGCCAGATATTGACATGGTGCCTTCTTTAACCTCCTGGTCTCTACTTACTGAAGGCTTTACTTTCTTCTTCCTTTGGTCCTATTTCCCTCCATTGTTTCATTCTTCTCCATCTAACGCATTATGTATCTTCTTATTTGTTATGTTCATTACTTACCCTTGGGCTTCCCTGGTGGCTCAGCTGGTAAAGAATCTGCCTACAATGCAGGAGGCCTAGGTTCGATCTCTGGGTTGGGAAGATCTCCTGGAGAAGGGAAAGGCTACCCACTTTGGTATTCTGGCCTGGAGAAGTCCATGGACTATATATAGGCCATGGGGTCACAAAGAGTCGGTCACGACTGAGTGGCTTTCACTTTCACTTTACGTATCCTTCCCACTAGAATGTAAGCTTTACAAGGGCAGAGATTTTTATCTATTTGGCTCATGTCTGTATATTACCATCGGAAAAGGCAATGGCAACCCACTCCAGTACACTTGCCTGGAAAATCCCATGGGCAGAGGAGCCTGGTAGGCTGCAGTCCATGCGGTCGCTAAGAGTCAGACACGACTAAGCGACTTCACTTTCACTTTTCACTGTCATGCATTGAAGGAAATGGCAACCCACTCCAGTGTTCTTTCCTGGAGAATCCCAGGGACGCGGGAGCCTGGTGGGCTGCCGTCTATGAGGTCGCACAGAGTCGGACACGACTGAAGCGACTTAGCAGCAGCAGCAGCATATTACCATATGTACAATAGATGACCATTACAAGTTCAATGCATGAAGCTGGGCATTCAAAGCTGGTGACCTGGGACAACCCAGAGGGATGGGGTGTGGAGGGAGATCAGAGAGGATTCAAGATGGGAAGACACATGTACACCCATAGGTGATTCATGCTGATGTATGGCAAAAAACACACCACAATATTGTAAAGACATTATCCTATTTTGCTCATGTCTGCATCTCCTATACCTAGACCATGTGGGCATATAGGTGACGCTCAATATTTATTTAGTGAATAAACGATAGAATTACTCAGTTCTCTCCCCATGAGGAGCCAAATACCTACAGCAATACGCCAAGTATAATGAACTACATAATGATCTCCTAGTCCTAGTTCTCTCCTGAAGGTTTATACTTTTCCTCATGTTCAATCTCAGTGACTCATTTCTTTGGGGTAAGTGTTATTAATCTAGAAATACTTGTGAGAAGGAAAAAGTAACAAGCTACCATCAGTCAGTGGTATCTAAATGCAAATTGGTTTGTATAGTTTCCCCCCACCTTGTGAATTACTTGAGAACATGCTCACTTAGAGGTAAAGAAAGAGATGACTAGGGAAGACCGATAAGCCAAGGAAATAAACTGATGTCCAATAACCAGATATTGCACATATGGGAGGTGGTAGAGGAAGGGGTGGAAGCCCTGGCAAGGGAAGGGCACTGCAGGGAAAGATGAATCTCTCTTTCCGGCACATGTGCCTGGGCTGGTCTAGAATCTTCAGGAAGAGATCTTTAGTCCCTGGTACTACATCTCAGGCTCAGATGAGCACCTTGGTTGGTTTTTTGTTTGTTTGTTTGCTCTTTCTATTCTTTGCTTTGCTATAAGACCCATGAGTTTACATTCTCCCCCTTTCTCTGCAAGGCTGCTGCTGTTGCTTCAGTCATGTTCAACTCTGTGAGACCCCATAGGCGGCAGCCCACCAGGCTCCCCCATCCCTGGGATTCTCCAGGCAAGAACACTGGAGTGGGTTGCATTTCCTTCTCCAATGCATGAAAGTGAAAAGTGAAAGGGAAGTTGCTCAGTCTTCACAACCCCATGGACTGCAGCCCACCAGGCTCCTCCATCCATGGGATTTGCCAGGCAAGAGTGCTGGACTGGGATGCCATTGTCTTCTCTGCTCTGCAAGGCTACTCACATCTAATTTGCCTCTCCAGATTACTCTATCACCCACAGCTGGAAATGAAGCAGAACAACATCTTCCCAGCCCCCTACAACACAGGTTTCCGTGAGTCTAGTCCCCGTGGCACCCTGGCATTAGACAGATGTTCCAGAACCCATTGCATATTATAGTGACTCACGGTGTTTAGAAACATAGGAATGATTTCTTTACTCAATCTGAGATGAGAGCAAGCAGTTGGTGAATTCATTCCCTTAGGAGATGCAAAAGTGCAGCCCTGGTTGACAGTGACTAGGGTAGGAGAGGCCAGCTCTGCAAGGAGGAGATCCAGGTTCAACTCCGGCTCCAGCTCTCACCAGACATGATGTTAGCAAAATCACTTCATCTTTCTGAAGACGATTAGAAAGATTAGGTTCGGTTAGGAAGATCCGGCTCCTGATTATAAAAATAACCACTCTGATTTCTTAGGATTATTGTAGAGAGTAAATAAGAAAATTGTGTATAAGTGTTTTTATAGGACCTCACTACTTTGAGGTAGTTATCCAATGGGGCAAAAGTAGGAGTTGGATATCATTTGAATAAAGAAAGCACATAGAATCTAGGCTTCCCTGGTGGCTCAGAGGTTAAAGCGTCTACCTCCAATGCGGAAGACCCAGGTTCGATACCTGGTTTGGGAAGATCCCCTGGAGAAGGAAATGGCAATCCACTCCAGTATTCTTGCCTGGAGAATCCCATGGATGGAGAAGCCTAGTAGGTTACAGTCCACAGGGTCGCAAAGAGTCGCACACGACTGAGTGACTTCACCTCACCTCACCTCACCTCATGGAATCTAGAGGATTCTTCACCAAACAACTATTTTTCTAACAGCTCTGACAACACAAGGAGAGTAGCTCCTTTTCAGGACATGAGAGGCAGAACCCTACAAACAAGCTGTTCCGACACATCAGCAGCATTGATCTTATAATTATCAAAATGATTTATTCTCTATGTCATATACATATACTGTTAAGAAAAAGAGGAAAAACTGAAATTCATAATCTAACCACCCATGGATCACCATTATCACCATCTTGATAGTCTTCCAAACTTCAACACATAAGGACACAAAAATATGCAAGACAAAGATAGTACATATTATCATTTAGCATCCTTTACTTACTTAACATGACATTAGTATCTTTTAATATCAGTGAATACAGATCTTTGGTTATTGTCCTAGAGGCCATGTAGTAGCCAATCTCCAAGCACTTATCACTTAAATAGAAAGTGAAAGTTAAGTCTCTCAGGTGTGTCTGACTCTCTGTGACCCCGTGGACTGTAGCCCACCAGGCTTCTCCATCCATGGGATTCTCCAGGCAAGAGTACTGACGTGGGTTGCCACTTGGGCTATTTCAAATTTCCCCTCTCACATAAACAATTCTGCAATATAACTTTGTATATATGTCACTATTTACTTGTCCATTCATTTTCCCAAGATAAACTCCAAGTAACAAAACTATTCAAAGACAAGGCAAAAAGAACCATATTATAGGGGTCTTTTTTAATTACAAGAAAAATACAGGACTTTTTTAAAAATCTGAGTAATTTATGCTAATTGCTCACTAAAATCTATGTTCTCTTCATCTGCCTGAAGAGAGGCACACTGCAGGAATAAATTTCCCAGCCTCTCCTGAAGCTGGGTACAATCATGGGACTAAGTTTTAGCCAATGGAATATACACTAAGTAATAGATGTCAAGTGCCAGCCTGGCCCGCTGAAACCTCTCATGCCATCCTCCTGTGTCTCTCTTACCTCTTTTTCTGGTAGCTGATGATACCTAGGGACTCTGGAAGTTATGAGTTGAAGATGGTCTACTCTCCATCAGCCCGGATCTCTGAAAAACCATCACAAACATAGCCCACTTCCTGCTACACTAGAACAAGCTTAGATTACTCAGGTAAGTAAGAAAAACTTCTGCATTTAGGCCACTATACACTTTGAGATTTATTTGTAATAGAAATTAGACCTCCTTAACAACGAAATGTATACCTTCAAGTAGCATAATGCTATAGTTCAGTTCAGTTGCTCAGTCGTGTCCGACTCCTTTCACCCTATGAATCACAGCATGCCAGGACTCCCTGTCCATCACCATCTCCAGGAGTTCACTCAGACTCACGTCCATTGAGTCCGTGATGCCATTCAGCCATCTCATCCTCTGTTGTCCCCTTCTCCTTCTGCCCCCAATCCCTCCCAGCATCAGAGTCTTTTCCAATGAGTCAACTCTTCGCATGAGGTGGCCAAAGTACTGGAGTTTCAGCTTTAGCATCATTCCTTCCAAAGAAATCCCAGGGCTGATCTCCTTTAGAATGGACTGGTTGCATCTCCTTGCAGTCCAAGGGACTCTCAAGAGTACTGAGAGTATTTTTAAACACCACAGTTTAAAAGCATCATACTTTGGCGATCAGCCTTCTTCACAGTCCAACTCTCACATCCATACATGACTACAGGAAAAACCATAGCCTTGACTAGATGGACCTTTGTTGGATAAGTAATGTCTCTGCTTTTGAATATGCTATCTAGGTTGGTCATAACTTTCCTTCCAAGGAGTAAGCGTCTTTTAATGTCATGGCTAATGAAATAATAATGCTATAACACACCCCTAAAACATGTGGCATTCACTCAGTTAGTGGTTAGTAAACACAGTGGAGAAAATTTTTAATATAGACTCAAAGGATAGACACCCATAATATAGAGTTACAAGACATTTGGTAAAATGTCTTTCTTGGAAGACAGGACCAGTGCCTTCTAAGCTTTTATCTGTGGGGGAAGTGGTCAGAAAACAGGTATAAAGTACGTTGATTATTACTCATTACATTTAGTAAGGGTTTGCAAGAAATATATGAGCTCAAAAAAGAATTGGTTGATTTTCAAGGAGAAATAAAAGAGAATGGAGAAAGTCTAACTTAGACATTCACTGCCAGATGAATGGATAAAGATGTGGTACATCTATACAATGGAACATTACTCCGTCATTAAAAAGAATGAAATAATGCCATCTGCAGTGACAGGGAAGGAGTTGGAGATTATCACACTAAGTGAAGTGAAAGAGAAGAAGGCAGATATCCCATGTATCATTTATATGTTGGATCTAAAATAACTGACACAAATGAACTTACTGATAAAGCAGACTCACAGGCTTAGAGAACGAGCTTATGGTTACCAGAGGGGCAGGGGAGTGGGAAGGGAGGGATGGGGAGTGGGGAGGGGCAGTTAGGGGGTGTAGGACTGAACACACTGCTGATTTAAAGCTAATACTACAGAGCCCGCACACTTAGGAGCCTACACGCCACGACTGGAGAGAATCCCGCATGCCACAAGAACATTCTGCGTGCTTCAAAAAGACCCAACACAGCCAAATAAATAGACACACAAACATTTTTTAAAAAATAATAATTAATAAAATAGATAACCAGCAAGGACTTATGTCTATCACAGGGAACTCTGCTCAATATCATGTAACAACCTAAATGGGAAAAGAATTTGAAAAAGGATAGATAGATGTATATGCACAACTGAATCACTTTGTTGTATGCCTGAAACAAACATAATATTGTTAACCGACTATGTTCCAAAATAAAATAAAAAGTTTAAATAAGTCACTGAACCCAAAATCGCCTAAAAAAAAAAGATAAGAAAACAAGCTTATGGTTACCAAAGGAGAAAAGTGGGAGGCAAGGAGAGTAAATTGGGAGTTTGAGAATGACATATATACACTACAATATTTAAAATAGATAACCAACAAGGACCTACTATATAGCATAGGGCACTATGCTCAATGTTCTCTAATAACCTCAGTGGGAAAAGAATTTGTGGGAGAAGATATATATATATATATGTATGTATGTATAACTAAGTAACTTCACTGTATACCTGAAACTAGCAAAATATTGTTAATCAACGATACTCCAATATAGAATAAAAATTTATAAAAAAGAATATTACTAATTTCAGAGGACTAAATCGAAGATTTAACAGAGTTGGAAATATCAAAGAGTTGCAGCCATCCTGTCAGTGAAGTAATGGTTAGTTATAAAACTTAGTATGAAATTTAGATGATATAAAACTTAGATGGTATAAAAGTTAGATCATATGAAACTTAGACAGTATAAAACTTAGATAGTATGGAGATTCCTTTAAAAACTAGGAATAAAAGCACAATATGACCCAGCAATCCCACTCCTAGGCATATGCCCTGAGGAAACCAAAACTGAAAAAGACACATGTGTCCCATTTTTCATTGCAGCACTATTTACAATAGCTGGAACAGGGAAGCAACCTAGATACCCACCAACAGATGAATGGATAATGAAGTTGTGGTACATATACACAGTGGAATATTACTCATCCATAATAAAGGAATGCATTTGAGTCAGTTCTAATGAGGTGGATGAACCTAGAGCCTATTAAATATAGTGAAGTAAGTCAGAAAGCAAAAGGTAAATATCATATACTAACACATATATACAGAATCTAGAAAAATGGTACTGAAGAATTTATTTGCAGGGCAGCAACAGAGAAACAGACATAGAAAACAGAGTTATGGCCATGGGGAGAGGGGAGGAGAGGGTGAGACGGATGGAGAGAGTAACATGGAAACTCACTTTACCATATGTGAGAGAGCCAAAGGGAATTTGCTGCATGGCTCAGGAAACTCAAACAGGATTTTGTATCAACTTAGACTGGAGAGATGAGGAGGGAGATGGGAGGAAGGCTAAAAAAGGAGGGGATATATGTATACCTATGTCTGATTCATGTTGAAGTTTGACAGAAAACAGCAAAATTCTGTGAAGGAATCATCCTTCAATTAAAAAATAAATAAATTTTTAAAAAAAACTTAGCAGGCATTGAACCCTCAATAAATGTTATCTATTATTATTTCAAAACATAAATAAAAGTACATGACATTGATGTGGTTAGATAGCACTCTATGCCTTTAATAAAATAACAACTGTCCATTTGGGGCTAACAAAAAGTACAAAACAAACCTATAAAAATATTTACTGTTCTCATGAACACTTTGATGGCCAGCAAATGAGATATCCAGAAATAAGGGGTAAACAGTGCCCGGAAATAATGTAGAAATAACAACTTCCACCCCAGTAACTTAAGGTAAAAATCACAGCCAAACTCTTATACGTCACAATAAGAAAATAAAATAGCTTCCACCTGGCCCCCTAGTATTTGTCTTCTGAGGGTGTTTTCTCCCAACAAGCCCAAGAGATCAGTATAGACAAAAGCAACCACTCTTTTAATTGAATAACATGTTAAAAAAACAGGTGCTGGTGAACAGCTGATGCATTGCCCAGTGCTTTTCTTAGCTGTTCATCCACTACATTTACAGAAATTTTCAGATATTTTCAAATACCTGAAGTATTCAAAAGTTGCAAATATTTTCTTACAAAAATGCTGAGTGCAGAGCTCACATATGATAAATTATTTCCATTATTGTCTCAAAAGGGAGTACTTTCTCTGGAATTCTTGGAATATCACATTACCAATGACATATCTGAGTTTAAGAACACCTGGTACCATCTTCGAGTTTGTAAAGGTCAAGTCTGTTTGTGCTCAATCACTGTTATACACTCTCCTTTATGTTCAGCATAGCTCCTAGCTCAGAATTCTCAGATTGTCTTCATATACCTTTCCCTGACCCATCCCTCTCACCCTCCCATGCACTGGCCTGAATAAATGCCCCTCTTCTGTATTACCATAGTATTGTGTGAATGCCACCATCCAATAACTCCAATTCATTATCGTCATTGTTATCACATTTTTAGAGAGCTATGTGTTAGATGCCATATAATGTACTTTATATGCTCCACTTCGTTCAAATCTAATATACTATTTTACAATAAGTAAACTGAGACACAGTTTAGTAAACACCTAGTGTCAGAGCCAAGGCTCCAAGCCAGGCAATCTAACCCAGGAAACCATATTCTAAAGAGCCAGTAATAATGGTTGGTTTTATTGCCTCTTTTTCTTCTCTTCTTCAACAAATATTTACTGATCACCTGTTACTACAAGCCAGGCTCACTTTCACAGGAAATGAGTAAGGGACTGTGTTTTTAAATAAGGGACTGTGTTTTGTATTTTCCTCTTAGGATTCCCAATGCTTAGTACAATCTCCGAAAGATAGTTGCTGCTAGAAGCATCATCGTTACAAATTACAAAAACATATAAGCATATTTTCTCTCTTGCTTCTATATAATCTAACAGGAAGATAGGAAAACAATGAATATCCTCCTGAAACAAAATGGAATGGGCTGGCATTTCCCTGATACTAGAAATATATCAAACAGAAGCTAAGCCTCTGCAGCTTAGTAGTCCTGATCCTTTAAAACAGAACTGTGAGTACAACTGTGTAACTTGCTATGTTCTCGAGTTTTCAACATCCTAGTGCTTTGGTCTTATTCTGTGCTCTATGTTTTTATTTTATTTTATTTTTTTAATGGTCCAGAAAATATAGAGACCATTCCAGGCTCAAATGGAGAGATGAAAATTCATGGAGCAGGTAGAAATTGAGCCAGATTTTTGGAAAATAAGTAGAATTCGAATCCAAGCCAAATATTTGTCACTTTTCAGGCTAGAGAAATAACAGTGGGTCCATGGAAACAGAAATCGTTATAATGCCATGGAAGCTGGTGTAAAGACTACCCTAACTAAAATAAAGAGAACTTGAAAAAACTTCTGTGGTGGTCCAGTAGCTAAGAAGCCACACTCCCAATGTGAGGGGCGATGGGTTTGAGCCCTGGTCAGGGAACTGGATCCCACATGTTGCAACTAGGAGTCTGTAGGTTGCAACTAAAGATTCTGCATGTCACACCTGGTGCAGCTAGATAAATAAATTTTAAAATTTATTTTATTGCATATAGTTGATTTATAATGTCATGTTGATTTCTGCCATATGGTTAAATGATTCAGATAGATAGATAGATAGATAGATAGATAGATAGATAGATAGATATAATCAAATAGAAATTTGATGATGATGGAATCACAATGAGATGATGGTGACAGATCGATGATGATACTATCCAATAGAGAGACAAACAGGCAGACAGACAAAGTAGGTTCTGATCCTTAGACGGACTCTCAAAAGAGTTATGTTGGAATTAAAGAGTTATTTTAGGTTTGTTCACAGAAAAATGACATTATAGATGTGGTATACGGAGCACATTGGCCTGGTATCTGAAGTTCCGAAGTTCTAAGAAGTGCTCTCTTGTTCTTGTCCTCTTTCCTGGACTGGGGATAGGCAACCCCAGGATGACTGCAATTCAGGAAAAAGAGCCAGTGGAGAAACTGGCCACGTAAGTTGGGCTGCAACCACAAGAACGTTCCTCACACAACTGAGTCTTCAGATTTTGTTTCTTGGCAAAGAACTAAAGTCACCCAGAGAGGTTTCTCTTTCCCTTAGGCAGACCCTGCATCACGGGTAAACCACTTTCCTACCTCTTTTTGCCAACCTCCACCATCTCTACCCCTAGGCCAGCACTTCCTGAAACTCAAGAATCGTTCTCTACAATGGCATACTCCACTCCCTTGTTCCTAAGTGGAACAAAGGTGCACAGCACTGGCCCCCACACTCATGCCCAAGCATGTCCCCAGAACACAGTGGCTGTCTACATGGCTATCGGCTTTCTCCATGGGCTCACACCTACCTACAGAAGAAAGCCGAACCTCGCAGTTTAGCTTTCCTAACCTTGGTAATGTTGACAGTCATTTGTGGGCTCACTCTGTCTCATAACCAGAACTCATCTCATAGTCTTTCTTCATCAGTCAAGCTCATTAACCTACTATAGCCCTCCATCTGCTCTCTACTGCTAATGTCTCATGTCTTCTCTGAATTTCATCCTGTGTCCTAACCTCCACACTCTTAACCTTTCTTCACAGTCCAGTTTTCTTCAATTTCCTAAACCCACAGAAATTTCCACTTCCTTGGAACACTTAAAATTGTTTCTACTAATTTTTTGACACTTAATTTTAAACTCTTATATCATTCCTTAACTGCTCTTGTGAGAATGTCATTTCCTATCAATTACATTCCATGAGGTAAAGACTTTGTTGAAAGCTTCTGTATCCTTCACAGTCCCAAGCACTGATAGGTGCTCAACAAATACTCCCCCAGGTGAATTTGTGATTACTAATTATCCATCTAGATATTTGATGAAATGGTGGCAGGGGAACAGGTTAGAAATGGATAATTCATCATTTCTCCCATTATCATGTTGCAGAATTTTAAATAAGTAACTCTTGGCATTACATATGGCTGTTCAGAAAACAAGAATGCAGTTTTAGCTCAAAGGTTTTATTTGCCTGAAATGGAATGGAAATGACCATATTATTCTAAAGCAACCATACACTATACCTCACAATTACTGTTTTTGCACTTTGCTCATTAATGCTTAAGAGCTAACTGGTAAGACATATCAGACCAGCACCAATCTGACAGTTCATTATTCACTACCATTTTCTGCATCTATTGCAAAGGAAACAATGATTTGCTAAACTGAGTTATCTCTCTCAGTAAAATAAGCCTGGTAATAGCAGAGTGTTTCTAGAAACATGTATGGCTCTTCCAACCCTACAGAGTATAGCATATCCATACTCACTGCACTGATGAAAGGCAAAATGATGTCAGGGGTCATTTTTTTTTAAGAAAAGTGAAATGCAGTAACCTATCTAAATCACAAAAAAATTTAAAAGTCAGGAATGGCCTATTAAAATTACAGAAGTATCACTTGATACACAAAAGACATGCTGCAATATACAATAGATATATCAAATCCCTGGCATTTGTGAAGTTAACAATCCTCGTATCAATCACTGTGCTCACAATTAAATAATATGCATAATCTATTGTGTTATAGAGGTACATGTTTGAGTCACTCATGCTGAGGTGATTCTTACGTACAATGTGATTTCACTCAATGTCAGAAATCAAGTAGGTATTACAACATTCCCCCCTTAACAGGTGAGAACAGCATGCAAAGTATTTATTTCTGTGGCATTCATAAATTTTGGCTTTCCTGAGGCTGCCTGCTATTTCAATGCTAGTCTAATTCCCAGGTGTAAGGAGGTCATACTTAAGCTTTCTTTAAAGATATTTTTCTTTTGTTGCGCTTTGAATCTGTATTAATTTTTCAAGTTTTCTTCACAAGTGAAGCTGAGATTGATACCAACATAGGAAGGGCTTCATTTTATTTTGTTCATTAACAGAGTTCACTTATCTCTGTAAAGCTGCCATGTAATTCTCTGAGATTTGCAAACAATATTTGCATGCAGTGATTAAGAGCTAGTGTCAGAGAAGTTAACCAAATGCAAAAAAGGCTTCCCTGGTGGCTCAGTGACAAAGAATCTGCCTTCCATGCAGGAACTACAGGATACTCAAGTTCAGTCCCTCAGTCAGGAAGATCCTCTGGAGAAGGACATTCCAGTACTCTTGCCTGGAGAATCTCATGGACAGAGGAGCCTGGCAGGCTACAATCCATAGAGTTGCAAAGAGTCGGATATGACTGAAGTGACTTAGCATATTAGCACACCATCACAAAGTGAAAGATACCTCCTAGTGACCCTCATGTCTGACTGATAAATGCAGTAGGAAGGGTATAGCTCTTGCATTGTCTAAAGCTTGGGCAAACAATCTAAATTGGGCCTTAACCCAAAAAGAAGAAGATGGACGTGTAGGGGAGATGAGGACAAGAAGAAGGAAGAGGAGAAGGAGGAAGGAAAGGAAGGAGAATGGGGAAGGAGAAGGAGGATGGAGAGGAGGGGCGGGAGGAGGGTGAGAGAGAGGGGCAGGAAAGACAAATGGGCCTGATATCTCCCCACCCAGATCCCTGTCCAGACCTGAGACAGCACACACAAGAGGAGTGTGAGTCTGCAAAGCAGAGACCCACCAGCCCAAACACTGCTTCTGGGAATAGAGACCACATTCAGGACCTCGGACAGATCCTCTCCAAACAATGGAGAGCCCTTTGGCCTTCCAACTAAGTACCTCATTCCACCTCTGCCAGGAAGAAAGGAAGGGGTGGTGCAAGAGACACAGAAGTCTGCTTTGGCAGCATCACTTTTCCTGGAAATCAAGAGTAGAGAAGAGTATTTTCTCCAATAGATGGGACCTGTCACATGTCAGCACATTCAGCTGCCTGAAGAGCAGCCCTGTCAGCCTTCCTACCACTATCACCCTGTGGAAAGGGCATGCAAAACTTGGTTCCATGACATTATAAGTACTTCCTCTCTTCAAGGCCACATAAGCCACACTCACATGTCCAAGCTGTTTTGGGGAAGAGTAAAATAGAGGGGATGTGAAAATCAGAAAAAATAAGGATCTCAAGGTCTACTTTTATTTAATAGGGTTATCAATTATTTTTGGATTAGACTAAATAAATAAATAATAAATAAAATTCCCTTTATTCCACCCAAAATGTGGGCCTCATAAGGGATATTACTCAATAATCAGAAAAGAGATGCATTTTCTGAGTACATAAATTTCTGTGCTCCCTAAAAGTGTGTGGAGGGGAAATTGCCATCTACTAGATCAGATACAGCATACAAAACTGAGCACATTATGAAACAGGGCAGTCGAAGTTAAAGTAGACCAATGAAATTAAAGCAAACAAAGAGCTATATAACTAACCTCTTGAGATAGTTAATACCAAAACTGGTCACAAAACTTTGATTCAGGTTTCAAAGAATTCTTAGCACCTGGAAAAATGTATGTAATTTAGACAGTTGATTTATGGTTGACTCCTCCTTCATCTATTAATTTGAAGCTTCATTTGGAAAGCTGTGATTTCTCTTAATCTAGATGTTTAACAGAAATAGAATATATAGACCAGAATTTCATAGTGTAAAATCTACTCCTCGACTTTAAACTAGAAATCTCAGGAAGCTGAATTAACATTTAGACCACTAGGGTACAGTTTAGGAAACTATTGCTTCAATTGCTCAAACGGGACCCCAATGGAATGAAAGGTTCCACCAAGCCTACGCTTTATTAAACTGCACCTTGGAGTTCCGTGCTGTTGGATAGTACACTTCAAGCACCACAGTTTGGCTCTTTGTCGTTGCTCTCTGTGGAACTAAAGGCAATTGCCTATTAGCATGAGCTTAGAAGCCACACGCTTTTTAAACCAACCTTGAGGGAGAAAAGGAAAGAGGTTAATTCTATCTGAATGAACACAAACACCACTTTCCTAATGTGGTCCCTATTAGATAATATTTAATGACACTAAGCATAAGAGACTAATTTCTACAACTTTGTGAACCGTTCATATAAATAAAAACGAGCAAATCAGAAGTTCTGATGGATACTGTTTTCTGTTTCAGGTACCTCAATTGGTGACATTAATTTACTTCCTGAATCTAAGATGCCTCAACATAACCCTTGAATCTATTCATGGACTCTGAGAACTTCGCACTGAGTATTACAGACTTTCCTGTCCAATATGGCAGGCATTAACCACATACGGTTATGCAAACTTAAATTTAGTCAAAATTAAGTAAGATTTAAAGTTTCATTCTTCAGTCACTCTAGCCACTTCAAGCATTCAATAGCCACATGTGGTTAGTGGCTAAATTAGTGGGAGAGGGCTTAATGGAAGGTGATGAGATTAGAATTTCTGACTCAGAGCCAAACAGAAAGCCTGTCCCTATGAAGACAGGACTTACTTTGCAGAAACTATGGAGTTAATAAAGGCTTTGGCATACAGCGCATTTATGCCCTGGAAAAAAAATGAAATTAATTTGTTGTAAGATGGACTAGAGAAAATAAAAAGGACTAAATGCATAGGAGATAATTTAAGGTTGAAAATTTATACTCGCAACAACTTACCACAGATGCCAAATAAAAACAATGTTCCTCTATAAGTATTCACATCTATGTAAACATATATATGAACATTCATAAACATACTTATTGTTAACTAGACTTACTGTGGTGCTTATTCTGCAATATAAACAAATCATTATGTTGTACACACAAAACTAATGTCGTATGTCAACTATATCTCAATTTAAAAAACATACTTACAGTTTACCGAAAGTAAATAAAACTACAGAATGTTAATGAGGCTATATGACTGTATGGGTATCTAACATAGACTCCAATTTATTTCTAGATTCTATGCTCTGAGGTGGCCCAGACACCTATATATACATACACCTTGGAGTATGTATATACATACATATACATACATATGACCAGCGCATTTTCATGGCAAAATGCTAGTAAAGTAATGCTCAAAATTCTCCAAGCTAGGCTTCAGCAATACATGAACCGTGAACTTCCTGATGTTCAAGCTGGTTTTAGAAAAGGCAGAGGAACCAGAGATCAAATTGCCAGCATCTGCTGGATCATGGAAAAAGCAAGAGAGTTTCAGAAAAACATCCATTTCTGCTTTATTGACTATGCCAAAGCCTTTGACTTTGTGGATCACAATAAACTATGGAAAATTCTGAAAGAGATGGGAATACCAGACCACCCGACCTGCCTCTTGAGACATCTGTATGCAGGTCAGGAAGCAACAGTTAGAACTAGACATGGAACAACAGACTGGTTCCAAATAGGAAAAGGAGTACGTCAAGTCTGTATATTGTCACCCTGCTTATTTAACTTTTATGCAGAGTACATCATGAGAAATACTGGATTGGAAGAAACACAAGCTGGAATCAAGATGGCCAGGAGAAATATCAATAACCTCAGATATGCAGATGACACTACCCTTTTGGCAGAAAGTGAAGAGGAGCTAAAGGGCCTCTTGATGAAGGTGAAAGAGGAGAGTGAAAAACTTGGCTTAAAGCTCAACATTCAGAAAACGAAGATCATGGCATCCGGTCCCACCACTTCATGGGAAATAGATGGGGAAACAGTGTCAGACTTTATTTTTCTAGGCTCCAAAATTACTGCACATGTTGACTGCAGCCATGAAATTAAAAGACGCTTAGTCCTTGGAAGAAAAGTTATGACCAACCTAGATAGTGTATTCAAAAGCAGAGACATTACTTTGCCGACTTAGGTCCGTCTAGTCAAGGCTATGGTTTTTCCAGTGGTCATGTACGGATGTGAGAGTTGGACTGTGAAGAAGGCTGAGCACTGAAGAATTGATGCTTTTGAGCTGTGGTGTTGGAGAAGACTCTTGAGAGTCCCTTGGACTGTGAGGAGATCCAACCAGTCCATTCTGAAGGAGATCAACCCTGGGTGTTCTTTGGAAGGAATGATGCTAAAGCTGAAACTTCAATACTTTGGCCACCTGATGCAAATAGTTGACTCACTGGAAAAGACTCTGATGCTGGGAGGGATTGGGAGCAGGAGGAGAAGGGGACGACCGAGGATGAGATGGCTGGATGGCATCACGGACTTGATGGATGTGAGTCTGAGTGAACTCTGAGAGCTGGTGATGGACAGGGAGGCCTGGCGTGCTGCGATTCATGGGGTCGCAAAGAGTCAGACACGACTGAGCGACTGAACTGAATACATACATATACATACAGACATCCACAACACACCATTTATTTATTAAGTTCTTACTCTATGTCAAGGCCTGTGTTAACTGCTATTTCTACATTATCTTATTTTAGCCCTTAGTGACAACTCAGGAGATGGGAATTGTTTTTCCCACTTTAAAATTATGACCCAGACAGGTTGGATAACTTATCCAAAACCAGACAGCTAGAAAGAGACAGAGTCAAACACTCTAGTCAGGCGTAATTACTTTTAACCTTGTGCTTTTAACATCGAGCCAATATTGCCTTCCAAGATGACTTAACATACTTGACTCACACAGGTTCAGGATTCTTGAAACCTGCTTTCAAAATGACGTGGCATACAAAGAAGACATTAAAATGAAAAAAAAAAATCTTTTGATAAAGCTTGCTGCTCTAACAATACTCACCACACCTCAACAATGTCTTAAAGATGCATCCACTGGACAAGACGCTCATTTAAACAAAGCTGTATCACTGGAGGAAAACAGGGTTCCAAAGATCTGACTTCGAAGTTCTCTTCTAATGGTTCTAACTAGAGGTGCAAGAATGTAGGATAATATCAAACAGTATCTTCTTTGCTCACATTTGTTTCTATCCTGTCACACCATGAGGGCAAATATTCCCCTAAAGTGACTGTCCTAACCACCCCATCACCTTACCTTCAGAGTCTGACTGCAAGAGAAATCCCACTTGGAACTCTAACGAGGAAATCAGAGGTAAATAAACTTTATAGCCAGACCATGCAAGGGAGGGTTTTCCCCAGTAGCTCAGCGGTAACGAATGGCCAGCAAGGAAGGAGACCCGGCTTCAGTCTCTGGGCTGGGAAGATCCCCCGGAGGAAGGCATAGCAACCCACCCCAGCATTCTTGCCTGGAAAATCCCAAGGACAGAGGAGCCTGGCAGGCTACTGGCCATGGGGTCACAAAGAGTCAGACATGACTGAAGCAACTGACATGTATGCACATGAGAGGCAGGATAGAGGAAAGAGCCACTAATATTAAATGGGCATGAGAGGAAGAGGAGGGTGAAGCTATAGTGAAGGAGGGGAAGCATAGTTCAGGAGCAGACTTAGTGGGGTTAAGAGACTGAAGTCACCCTGTCATTTCATGCTCAGCTTGAGCAACTGTGGCAATCGATTTTTTTTTCTTCTATTACAAAACAGCTACGCTTATAAATATCTTTAAAGCTTCATGCAATTATTAGTGGCACATTGATAATTATCTTGATTGGTGGCTTGCCTTCCTCAATGGAGAAAGGCATTAATATAGAGGAAGAGGCCATCCCTCTTGAGAATTCCCACTGGCTGCAGATAATGGTACCAAACAGAGGCTCAGAGTTCTGGAAGACATCAAAGTCACCCTGTTGTGGCTGGGCTTTATGATCTCTAAGAAGTCACGAAGCTCTGCCTGCTTCTCTGTCTAGGCAATGGCTGTGACTTCACACAGACCCAAAGCAGAGTCATTCCAGTTTATTGTATTTCAGCTCCATGATGCCACAAAAAGTCAATACTTTTTTAGGCTTTCAAATGTGTACAGATACATATGTGTGCTTGCATGCACGTGTGCACATTCAGTCGTGTCCAGCTCTCTTTGATCCCATGGACTGCCCCTTGCCAGGCTCCTCTGACCATGGGATTCTCCAGGCAAGAGTACTGGAGTGGGTTGCCATTTCCTTCTCCAGGGGATCTTCCCGACCCAGGGATTAAAACTGCGTCTCTTATGTCTCCTGCATTGGCAGGCAGGTTCTTTACCAGCTGAGCCACCACAGAAGCCCCTACCTATGCACACAGGCATTTAAAAAGTAAAGATCACACACACATAAACACACACCACTTTTCTTTGAAACAGTAAATTCTCTTTCAGAAATGACTTGAAATTGGATTAACCTCTTAGACCTATAAAGGACCTCACAGATGATTTGGTTTATATATCTGCATTATACTATTTTATAAATTTAGTCGTGTTTATAGAGGCCCTACCAGGTGCCACAAAGTGAATATGCAAAGTTAAGCTACCTAAGGGGGGAAAAAAAAAGCAGAAAAAGAGGCTTAGAACACAGTTTCCTGGCTCCCTACTGTAGTATTCTCTCCATTATATCTTTTGGTCAGTTAGGAAGCAACTATTTGCAATTAATGGAGAAGTCCTCCCTGGAGCAACTGACTGCGAGTCACTGCCTTTGACAACAATTCTCAGAGCAGGTGTTAGTTCACCAGTTTAACAGCACCAGGGCTGATGGGATATTCCCTCGGTCTTTTCACCATGTGCATTGTGTCACAGTCACAATATGGCTGCTGCATGTCCGGGCCTTATAATCTCCTTTCAATGGGAAAACGGAGATGGGAAAAGGCAAAAGGTCCTTCTGCCCATACTGCATTGATCAGAACTGCACTGCAAATCTGCCCAGTCTATAAGAGAGACTGTGAAGTGGAATATTTAAAACTATCCACATTGCTGCCTCCAACACAATTGGCAATCTATGAGCAAAGAATGGCTTCCCAGGAGGCTCAGGGGTAAAGAATCAGTCTGCCAAGCAGAAGATGCAGGTTTAGTCCCTGGGTCAGGAAGATCCCCTGGAGAAGGAAATGGCAACTCACTTCAGGATTCTTGCCTGGGAAATCCCATGGACAGAGAAGCCTGGTGGGCTACAGTTCATGGGGTCTCAAAGAATCAGAAACAACTTAGCGGCTAACCAACAGCAAGCAAAAACTAAGGAGAGAATTAATAGGGTTGTTTATACTTTCTTCACACACACTGTTTCAACCTTTTTAGAATCTAGCAGATGCAAGATTTCATCTAAATTTAATCAAAAGTTTTCCCTTATTAGAATATAATTGCTTTACAATGTTGGCTTAGAGCCTGTTGTGCAATGAAGTGAATCCGCTATGTGTATTTATACATCTCCTCCTTCCCTCCCTCCCACTCACTGCATCCCACCCATCGAGGTGATCACAGAGAGCCGAGGTGAGATCCATGTGCTATTGAATCCAGTTCCTTACTTGCTGTTGGCTAGGATGGTGGGAAGAAGTAAACTTTATCCTCCATCTAGGCTGTGCTGCTTCTCACTTCCCTCACTCAAAACCTCCCCTTCCTATCATCCTATGAATTGGGTGCAAGGCTACAGTCTCCTGCTCCGTGTCCACACATCATCCACAACCCGGATAGAGAACAGACCAACAAATGGCAGCTGCGTTGTCTCCAGAACAAAACGTGTTTAGCTTTTGCTTCAGATGTAAAAGCAAAAGTCGCTCAGTCGAGTCCAACTCTTTGAGACCCCATGGACTATACAGACCACGGAATTCTCCAGGCCAGAATACTGGAGTGGGTACCCTTTCCCTTCTCCAGAGGATCTTACCAACCCAGGGATCAAACCAAGGTCTCCTGCATTGCAGGCAGATTCTTTACCAGCTGAACAACAAAGGAAGCCCAAGAATACTGGAGTGGGTAGCCTATCCCTTCAATTGCTATTCCTATTGCTAAGTTGCTTCAGTCATGTCCGACTCTGTGCGACCCCATAGATGGCAGCCCACCAGGCTCCCCCATCTCTGGGATTCTCCAGGCAAGAACACTGGAGTGGGCTGCCATTTCCTTCTCCAGTGCATGAAAGTGAAAAGTGAAAGGGAAGTCGCTCAGTCGTGTCCAACTCTTAGCGACCCCATGGACTGCAGCCAACCAGGCTCCTCCGTCCATGGGATTTTCCAGGCAAGAGTACTGGAGTGAGGTGCCACTGGAACTAATAAATTATAAAAATTTGAAAGAAATTTTTGAAAAAGTACTAATTATCATATACTACTTGTTTTCTATCACATGCACACACGTGCACACACACACAATTAAAATAATCCTTTTACCAACAAAAGGAGAAAGTCTTAGCATGGATTTAGAGATTAAAACACCAATGAACTATAATTCTTTGGCAGAGGAGTGACTTATTCATCAAACAGCAATGAACTTAGAAGCAAAGATCATCATCTGTTTAGATAGCATAAGAGCTCCTAAGTTCATCCATCTTTGTTTTAAAGTTATGAAAGGAAGCCACACAAGCAAAAACTATTTTACAAATGCAATTAGCTTCTTCAGTGCAGGGTTTTTTTATTTACAGACTGAGAAGACTGCAGCCAGCTGGCCTCTAAAGCTGATTAGACATTGCCCCAACCCACACAGAAGTCACTTCTTTATCAAGGGAGGGTGCTGGCCATTCACTTTCTCTTTTCTGCCTCTAGTAACAGGGTGTCGTTACTCAGCAAGGGAACCAACTTGTTCCAAGGTGACCAGTTACCCAGGTTTGTCTAGAACAAAAGGCTTTCCCAAGATTCAAGATGGTTGATGCTAAAACTGGAATGGTCCCAAGCAATGTACCATCCTGCTTAGACCAAGCTGCCCCCTTGCCCAACTCCATTCCTTCCTCCAGAGTCCTGCCTAGAAGGAGAGGAAGGAGAGTAGAGCCTGGGGAGTCAGACCTAATCACTAAAATCAATTTCTAGTTACTCAAGATGACCTTCCACGCATTCAGGGTTTTCACTACTGCTTATTATGTGACATCTGTTTCTGAAGGAACACTTTAAGAACATAGCCTGTAAGGTGAACTTTGCTGGAAATTTTCTGTAGACTTTACCACCTGCTATGAAACAGCAAGCCACATTTACACAGGCTCCATCCCCCCCATTTCACAGTTGTACTCAATAACCACGAGCAGACATATCCAACATGTTTGATTTGTTTTGGCATTTTGGGCACAAACTTAATTAAGATAAACCAGTCCAGCTCTTTCTCACAACCTTCCTCCTTACAGTGGATCACACTGATAAAGCGTGATTTAAGTATATTTTTCAGTAATTTAAATAATTGACACAGGGAAATTAAAATAATATTTTCCTATTCTACTTGTCATAACCTGTTGAGATATCTTTCAAAGTGTGTTACTGCACAGAAAAAAAGAAATTTGATACACATTATTGCTGAAATTTCCTGGCTCTCTGCCTCCTAGATGAGCAATGCATGAAATATTTATTCAAAAATGGAAATATTAAGAATTAAATGGATTTAAGCCACCCTGATTACTGTATAGGGATTTCTCCACTGCTTAAGGAAACACCAAACCATCTTAAGTTCTTCATAGGCTATGTCAACCAGAATATCTTGTTCAAAAAGTGAAAAACTCCTCTCAAATTTAATTCTATTTAATTCCAATTTAATTCTATTTAAAGAATTGTTCTCAGGATGAAGTAACTAGATAAGTGCTGCAGGACAAAGTCAGAAGAGGTAAAGAACTTTCAACTACACAGAGCCTGGGAGATAATATCTTCTTTCACTGAACAAATATTTATTTATTGAGCATGTACTGTGCTGGGTGTTCTTTGCTGTGCGGGCTTTTCTCTAGTTGCAGAGAGCAGGGGCTACTCTTTGTCGCACTGCAAAAGCTTCTCCTGCAGTGGCTTCTCTTGTTGGAAGCGTATGGGCTCAGCAGCTGTGACTCCTGGGCTCTAAAGCACAGGCTCAGTAGCTGCAGTGTACGAGCTGAACTGTTCCGTGGCATGTAGCATCTTCCCAGACCAGTAACCGAACCCATGTCTCCTGCATTGGCAGGCAGATTCTTTACCTCTGAGCCACCAGGGAAGCCCCACTAAGTGCTGTTTTAAATGCTGCAAGAAAATAGAGCTTCTACACTCGTGAAGAAATAGTCAACCACTTCTGTGATGGTCATGCTAAGTAAATTGAAGAAAAATAGCTGACAAGTTTTCTTATATCCTAATGGAACAGTGTGTCTCTGAGAAAATGACTTCTGAATTGTGACCTAAATTAATCTGGGGGAGGAGATAGTCCTCTCCAGGCTTCCCTGGTGGCTCAGATGGTAAAGAATCCGCCTGAAATGTGGGAGATCTAGGTTAGATCCCTGGATTAGGAAGATCCCCTGAAGGAGGGCATGGCAACCCACTCCAGTACTCTTGCCTGGAGACTAAGTACACAGGTCAAGAAGTAACAGTTAGAACTAGACTTGGAACAATGGACTAGTTGGGTAAAGAGTACGACAGCCTGCTTATTTAACTTATATGCACACTACATCATGTGAAATGCCGGGCTGGATGAAGCACAAGCTGGAATCAAGATTTGCTAGGAGAAATGTCAATAACCTCAGATAAGCAGGTGACACCACCCTTATGGCAGAAAATGAAGAGGAACTAAAGAGCTTCTTATTGAAAGTGAAAGAAGAGAGTGAAAAAGCTTGTTTAAAACTCAATCTTCAAAAAATTAAGATCATGGCCTCCAGTCCCATCACTTCACGGCAAACAGATGGGGAAGCAGTGGAAACAGTGACAGTCTTTATTCTCTTGGGCTCCAAAATCACTGCAGATGGTGATTGCAGCCATGAAATTAAGAGACGCTTACTCCTTGGAAGAAAAACTATGGCCAACCTAAACAGCATATTAAAGAGCAGAGACATGACTTTGCTGACAAACGTCTTTATGGTCAGAGTTATGATTTTTCTAGCAGTCATGTATGGATATGAGAATTGGATCATAAAAAGGCTGAACACCAAAAAATCAATGCTTTTCAAATGGCTTTGGAGAAGACTCTTGAGAGTCCCTTGGACTGTAAGGAGATCCAACCAGTCAATCCTAAAGGAAATCAGTCCTGAATATCCATTGGAAGGACTGAAGCTCCAATACTTTGCCCACCTGATGTCAAGAGCCAACTCATTGGAAAAGATCCTGGTGCTGGGAAAGATTAAGGGCAGTAAGAGAAGGGGAAAACAGGATGAGATAATTAGGTGACATCACTGACTCAATGAACATGAGTTTGAGCAAACTCCGCGAGATAGTGAAGGACAGAGAAGCCTGGCGTGCTGCAGTCCGTGGGATTGCAAAGAATAGGGCATGACTGAGCAACTGGACAACAACAGGCCTCTCCCCTACTGCCATCATCTTTATGCATCTAGACAGTGGTTTTCAAAGTGCAGTCCCCAGACTAGCAACAGCAGCCTCACTGGGGAACTTACTAACAAATGCACATTCTCAGCCCCTACTCAGGGCCTCCTGAATATGAAACTCTAGAGGTTTTCATAACCACTCTGTTTTAATACATTTTCTGGGTGATTCTGATGCATGCTCAAGCTTGAGGTCAACTGCTCTTGACAATCATCCTTTAAGGTTCATTCAAACGCTCCTTCCTCTAAGAAACCCTCTAGGATCTTCACAGTTGTGAGTGATCCTTTCCTCCTCAAAAATCCTGCAACACTTTACAGATGACCATCTGGAGGCACTCTGACTCTCCTTTTTATATGACACCACTCACGTGCCTGCAGACCCTGCATTTGCTACCAGTAGCTCCCTTAAGGCAGGAACCATGGGATAGTTAATTTTATATGTCAGTTTGACTGAGCCATGAGGTGCCCAGTTATTTGGCTAAACATTAGGTTTGGGTGTGCCTGTGAGGGCGCATATGAATGAGATTAGTATTGAATCAGTGGCCTGAGCAAAGCAGATTGCTCTCCTGTGGCTGAGCATCATCCAGTCAAAAATGACTGAGGATATCTAAGTTGCTTCCAGGTCCTGGCTATTGTAAAAAGTGCTGCAGTGAACGTTAGGGTGCATGTGTTTTTCTGAATTATAGTTTTCTCAGGTATATGCCAAGTAGTGGGATTGCTCAATCATATGGTGGTTCTATTTTTAGTTTATTAAGAAACCAAGGGTATCAAATACAGTGAAGTAAATCAGAAGGAGAAAAACAAATATCATACATTAATGCATATATGTGGAATCCAGAAAATTGGTACAAATGAACCTATTTACAAGGCAGGAATAGAGATGCAGATATAGAGAATGAATATGTGGACAAACAGGAGAGAAGAAGGGTGTGGGATGAATTGGGAGATTGGGGTTGACACACACACATATATGTATACCATATATACACCATGACATATATATACATACTAATTATCTATATTATACCATGTACGAAATAGATAACTAGGTGGAAGCTACTATGCAGCTCAGGGAGCTCAGCTCAGTTCTCTGTGATCACCTAGACAGGTGGGATGGGAGGGGTAGGTGGGAAGAAGGCTCAAGAGGAAGAGGCTATATGTATACATATTGCTGATTCATTTCATTGTACAGCAGACACTAACACAACATTGTAAAGCAACTACACCCCAATTTTAAAAAGTCACTGAGGGCCTGAATAGAACAAAAAGGTTGAAGAAGTGAGAATTCACTCTCTTTGCCTGACTGACTGAGTGGGGACAGTGGTCTTCTCCTGCTCTTGGACTTGGACCAGGACTTACACCATCAGCTCCCCTAGTTCTCAGGCCTTTGGACTTGGATGGCACCACAAGGCTGCTTTTCTGGGTCTCCAACTCACAGACAATAGACTGTGGGACTGAGCCTCTGTAATCACATATGCCATAGAGAATATATAGAGAGAGAGACAGACAGACAGACAGAGAGGACGCATAGAGGAGAAGGAAGCAAACATGACCTCAGAGGCAGAAACTGAATGACGTGGCCACAAATGAAAAAGTGCCAGCAATCACCAAAAAATGAAAGAAGCAAGGTTCGCCCCTAGAGACTCTAGACAGAGTGTGGCCCTCCTGATTTTGATTTCTGCCCAGTGAATACAGGTTTCAGATTTCTGATCTCCAGACTGAAAAAGGATAAATTTCCATTGTTTTAAGCCAATAAAGTTGTGGTAATTTGTGGCATCAGCCACAGGAAACTAATACAGACAATAACAGCTAACAGAGGGTGGTGATTTTTAATGTTAGCTTGGCTAGGCTGTGGTCATCAATTATTCCATCAGGCATTAAGCTAGTTGTTAGGGATGTAAAGAGATTTTTCCAGGTGTAATTACAGTTCCTAATCAGTTGACTTTCAAGTAGAGGAGAGTACCTGGAGTGAGCCTGCCTATTTCGTTGGAAGGATTTAAAAGCAGGAATGAGTCTTTTACTCAAAGGAAGGGACTCTGGAGGCAGTGGCGGCAGGCCATGTTGGTGAGGTTCCAGCCTGTTTGTGCTCTTCCTTTCCTGATTCTGTGCCCCTGGGGTCAAGCCTACCCATGATCTCTGCCTGCCCTGGTTAAATCCTGGCTGATATAGGCTTTGAGAATTTATTCTGCAGCAGGCATTTTACATACAGTATTAAATCTTCACAACAATCCTATGAGGTAGGTATGACCTATTATCCCATTTTATAGATGAGATCATTTACACCTAGATAGGAATGAAGTGAATTACTCAAGGTCACACAGCTCACAGGGGGACAGAGTTGCCATTCAAATGCAGGCAGTCTGATTTCAGAATCTCAATCACTGTACCAAACACCTCCCACCAAACCATGAATGAATGTGAAACAGAATGGAAGAGGCATTGCAAGGAAATTTCCTGTGCTCTTGAATGTTTCAGGCGAAAAAAGGGATGTGTTAGGAGCTTAATGGTGTCCAACCCTTTGCAACCCCATGGACTGTAGCCTGTAACCCAGCACACTCCTCTGTCCATGGAATTTTCCAGGCAAGAATCCTGGAGTGGATAGCCATTCCCTTCTCCAGAGGGTCTTCCTGACCCAGGGATCAAACCCAGTTTTCCTGCATTGCAGGTGGATTGTTGACTGCCCCCAGCCACCAGAGAAGTCCCTAATAAGGAGAAACAGCAAAGGAATCCTCTTTAGAAGAAGAGGAGCTCCAACATTTAAGGCAGACACGAACTGCTGAGAAGACAACTGTTTACTAAATACTCTGAGAATGTCAGCCCAGCTAGGCTCAAAGCCTCCCCTCCCCCTCACCAGCAGGGCCAGTCAGCTGACCCTTCTCATTTCACTCTCTCAGAGGCAGCAACCTTTAGAGCTGGACAGATGCTCCAGACAGCAGGGGACGGACAGCGCTGATGATAAAACCGAGAAATTTAGGAGCCCCGCAGTGGATCCCCTTATACTCTCTCATATTCATGAGAAAGAGAAGAACTTTATCAGCATTTGCCCCAGGGTGCTAATTTAATATGCTAAGAATAAGATGTTCAGATCTGGCATCTTGTAGCTGAAAAGAAACTTGCTCACTGCAAAAGAGACTACTCAGGCCAGTTGAGGAGCTGTTAAACAATGAAGTCATTCTAACATTCTTCATGACCAAGATGTCAGCTTAGGATGGTTCTAAGTCAGTGAGGATGAAGATGGAAATGTCTTAAAGAACCAGAGGGACCTTATAACAAAGGAGTTGCTTCTCTAAGCCAGTCTTGCCTGTGTAAAGAGCAAGGGCTTGGGAATTAATCAGAGCAGGGTTCCAGACTCAGCTCATTAAACACATGACTTTGGTAAATTACTTACTTTTCCACAAGGAAAATAAGCTTATTGGGTATTTTATTATTATTACATAATGTGTGCTCATTGAAGAAATTCAAACAATATAGAGAGAACAGAAAAAAAAAACAGCAACGTTCACTCAAAATTTCATGACCAAAAGATAACTGACATTAACCTTTTGTTGGGCAAGTTAGGTAACTTCTTTTGGCCTGGCTACTAATGGAAACAAACTCAGAGTCTGGCAGAAGAGGAGATGTGTGAAACAAATCAAGGAAAATGCTTAACTTCCCTGGTGGCTCAGTGGTAAAGAATCCACCTGCCAACACAGGAGACACGGGTTCCATCCCTGGGCTGGGAAGATTCCCTGAAGAAGGAAATGGCAACCCACTCCAGGATTCTTGCCCGGGAAATCCCATGGACAGAGGAGCCTGGCAGCCTACAGTATCCACATGGTCACAAAAGAGTCAGACACCAGTTAGTGACTAAAACAGCAAGCAAAACGGTTAGCCCAGGGGGTAGCGAATAAGGCTCTCCCATGCTAGGGGGGTGATGGCCCGTTTGCCAGGGTCTCTCTTGGTAAGCGCTGAATGTGCCGCACCCCAGGAAATCGCTCAGCCTTGGGCGATCCTGAATGGCTGGTCACCATGCGCACAGCATAACCCCAAAGGAAAGAGCACAGCAGCGAAGAAGCCCATCCCCTGGAATCCAGACAGTGCAGAGGGAGTACATGATGGTTGCTTTAACCAAGCAGCATCCTTTAGTTCCCCTCAGATTCATCTTTATTATCTAACACAGGGTCAGTTTGGACTGACGGGGGAAATCTCAAGGTCAGTGGTCCAATATCAGAAAGGTATCATCCTAGAATAGAACTGTCACTCATCCAGAAGCAGTTTTGATTTCCAGCGAATGGCATTTCCTTCCTGCCTGCCTGTGACTTCAGGTTGAAAGAGTGAGCAGAAATCTGGCGCACTCCTCTAAGCTCTAAGCTGTTCTTGACGAGCAGAAGGGAAGCCCAGCAGAGTACCCCCCACCCCAATCCAGACCGCCACTCTCCAGCCACCTCTAAGCCCTGAGAACATCGATCTGGTTCCATTTCCCTTCAGTCTTTCAACTTGCACAACTCTGGATGGCACTGCAGGCAGGACACAGGTCTCATCATTGTGGTGTCAGCTCTGCCTCGCAGAACTCAGCTTTGTTCTGACTTTATCAGTGATAGAAACAACATGTCTGACTCTTTGCGACCCCATGCACTGTAGCCCCCAGACTCTTCTGTCTACAGAACTCTCCAGGCAAGAATACTAAACTGGGTAGCCATTCCCTTCTCCAGGGGATCTTCCTGACCTGAGGATCGGACCCAGGTCTCCCGCATTATGAGCAGATTCATTTACCACTGAGCCACCAGGGGAGCCCCATAGAAGCAACAGAGACTTAACAAAGGTGTTTTCTTAACCAGACCCTCAGACTGTTGATTTCTGATGACCATCAGGAGAATGTTCATCCCTAACTCGTTAGAGGCTCACTTTCTGTGCTCCCAGTTTAATAAATCACTCACTCTGGACATCCTCACAGAGGTCTGAGTGATATTCCCTTTGGCTACAACTCATCCCATCCTTTCTAGTCATTGCCTCAGTCCTTCTGTCATCTAAACGAGGCCCAGCCAACATCTTTGAGTCATGACACTTCCTCTCCTCTCTTCCCACATTCTTTTTCACTTGGCTTCTTGTGATTACTCTTCTCTGCGCTTGCCTGGAGATGCTTAATGATCTTGCGTCTAGTGCATTCAAACCTTTGGACTAACAAGTGTTCTGAGCTGTTTTCTTCCTTCTGGAAAGCCAACTGGAGAGTTACCCAGACATACTGTCCCAACTGTATTTCAAGTAAGCACCAGAGGAGCTGAGAGCCTCCAACCCCTAAGGCCATATGGAGTGCCAACTGCATAGCCTTGACTGTGAATAATAATACACATGCACACACACACATATACTTCCACAGCTGGTGAGTTTAAGTGACTCTACATTAATAGCAATAATAAAAATTTCCATCCTTGTCCCTGATGATGGCCAGTCATGCAAGAACCTCAGCCTCTGACAAAGACCTCCAAACCCCATGAGCATCTCCGTGGGTTCATTTATAGGTAGACCTGCAAACCCAGTCAGGACCCATGGCTTTTTCCAGGCACACTGCCAACCCGCCTCTGTTTCTGTCTCCCCTGAGGTACCGTAGTCTCTCAGCTGGCAGCATCACTTACTGTGGAACAGTCCAAATGAGAAGGGGTCTGTGGTACAGGAAAGCAGGAAAATCAGTGCTGCCAGGACCCTGTAGTTCAGTGTCACATAAAATGAGAAAGTGCAAAAGAAACATCTTCAGGTTTTCTTCTCTCTCCCTCCAGCTCAGCTACAAGTCCTTGGGCCTGAGCTGAGTGTAAACGTAAAGGATTAGCGCCGCATTCTGCTCACAGAACCACAACCACAACTTCACAGGGACAAATGACCATGACCGTATGAATGGGTCAAACTCATCATGCATAGGCATTTCTCCCCTTAATATAAGGTCTCACCCTGGATGTTCCTCCTGCAAATAGAACTCCATCCTCTGTGCTCAGGTTCCAGTCTCCTAATCCCCCTCACCAGTTCCAGATCCAAGATTCCCAGACATGCCTAAACCCCAAATGAATAGACTTCCACTTATGTATACTATCTGGGGGGCTTCGCTGGTGGCTCAGACTGTAAAGAATCTTCTTGCAATTCAGGAGATTGGGTTCAATCCCTGGGTCAGGAAGATCCCCTGGAGAAGGGAATGGCTACCCACTCCAGTATTCTTGCCTGGAGAATCCCATGGACAGAGGAGCCTGGTGGGCTCATTTTTAAATGATTCATCACGAACCTTGAGCACATGTCTAGACACGAGGGTTTTCAAAATGAAAGAGAGGCAGGTCTATTCTTAGAAGGATGCATATTTCTAGACTGTTTTCCATTCGTCTGGGATTACTAGGCCATCTATAGGCCATAAAACAACAGACGTTACAAGCCCAGGAGCTGGTGTGTTGCGTCACATGGGCCCATGTGGTTGCTTTTGTGAGATTTCCTGGAAAATGTCCAGTCATAAGACCCAGTGAAACTATTAGAAACTGATCCTAATAATACACAGAATTAACATAATCAGGAAAATGGCTGAAACAAATGGCTCTTGACATTGCAATAATGGCTTCTTCATAAGAGAAAATGAATTCAGGAGCAAATAATAGAAATTAATGAAGGTACCTAGTCAAAATCCTCCTCGCCCTCCAAAGGGATTATTTCTTTTGGGGCTGCCCTGCCTTCAAGATGATCAAAGGTTCTACCGAGAACCCTGGGAGAAGATGGATAATTTTAATGGGAGCTGCAGCCGCAGAGGCTTCACAGACTCCGAACAGAGTCACTTCTCATGGGAAGTGGTAAATTTTCACAGCCTTTATAGAACACTTGGCTGATATTTTAATACCAACAGTCTATGTCTTTAAAGGGTATTTACAGCTTTAATGGCATTAAGGTGACTGGATACCCTGGGACTCTTGAACTTTTATCTGTTGGTGAAAAGTATAAATCATCTTAACACCAGATTAGCCTATGGAGATGTTTTCCCTAGAAATAAATAGCTCATCCTTCGTTATCTCCAGCTCTGGAGACAGCCCCAGCCAAGCAGAATAGGCCCCCAGCCAGCAGTGATCACCTTTCAAGGGAACAGCAAAGGCCAAGCAGGGCAGGCAGGGAGGTGTGATAAGTGGGATTTTTACCCCTCCCTAGTCTGGAATAAGGAGACACCCCACTCCAGTACTCTTGCCTGGAAAATGCAATGGACGGAGGAGCCTAGTGGGCTGCAGTCCATGGCATCGCTATGAGCTGAACACGACTGAGCGACTTCACTTTCACTTTTCACTTTCATGCACTGGAGAAGGAAATGGCAAACCACTTCAGTATTCTTGCCTGGAGAATCTCAAGGACAGAGGAGCCTGGTGGGCTGCCGTCTATGGGGTCGCACAGAGTTGGACACGACTGAAGTGACTTAGCAGTCTGGAATATGCTTAAGGCAGAATCTAGGTCACCTTCTTGATATTTTCCATTTTACACAGAAAATAATTCAGGGGTCCAACTGGGAATGGACTTGAGAAGACTGAGAGACCTTAAGCAAGTCACTCCACATCTCTAGTTTCTTCATCTTGTCTGCACCTTCAATTTCTGATATTTTATCATTCCTGGAAGAAGTAATAACCCAGGCAATGTCCAGAGACACTGGGTCAGAGGCTAATCCCCTGAGACTCCTCCTCCTTCACTCAAGGTGATAGCACTAGGACTGGGGGAAATGATTCTTACATTTATTCATTCATTCAACAAAGGCTCACTGGCAATCTTCCCAGGGAGGGGCTCTAAGCTGCAGATTGCAGATGTTTATTAAGGAATGCCTGTGAGATCATCACCTGTGAAAAGGCAAGGATGGAAGCTGGAAGTCCTGCTGCAAGACCGTATCTACATGCATTCCTGACCCTCGGGGTGATGAAGAGCCGGAAAGGCCTGCAGAGGTGTCCCAGGTCGAGGTGAGAGAGCCAGGACATCACACCCTGTGTCCTACAGTCACTGGACATGGGCCACCCTGAGTAGGGGGCTGAACTTGACCTTGGTTACCTCTGCAGCCATGGCACCACTGTGCTGACAGCTGAAGGATACTGAAGATATCACTCCCAATTGCTGGAACAGGAACAACAAGTCCCTCTTTGAAAGAGGGTGTGGGTGCATCTCCACGTCCCCCATACCTTCTCTGTTAAAGACAAAGAATGACAATAGCCCACTAGGAAACCAGGAAAACTGAGCCAGAGGCCTCAGATGCCCTTCCAGGTGTGTACAGACAGGCAAAGCAGCTCACACAGGAGTTTAAGACACCTACACATACACACACACATGCACATACACACACACATACACACCAATGTCTAAAAATAAAGAATTCCCAGGAAAGCCTCACCTTCTCATTCTGACTGGGATCCCCGGCAGCTCTTCTTTTCTCTCTAGGCCTTCAGAAGCTTTCCAGCAGAGACAACTTTATTTATGATACTGAACAATACTTGGAAAGAAAGAGCCCTGTCAGAAAAAAATGAGAAGCTCGGCTAGGGATCGTCAAGGCTCCTTGATACATTTCTTACTGTTTTTCTGGGCAGAAATTTTCATTTACAAAATTTCTACAGCTCAATTTGTCTTGTGTTAGTTTTTCATTATTCCCATTTTTTTTTTTTTAAGCACACACATGTTCGGAACAAATCATTTCCTCTGATTCATGTGTTCAATTAGTTTGGATATTAGCTGGAGCTGCCCAACCCATGGCAGCGAGTGAGTGTGCACCTCTGATTCTGAAGTTCCCTAAACTTTCCAGGATTAAATTAGCCTTTCACAGACATCAAGGGGCTGGCACAGGGCAAGGGAGTGACTTCTTAGTGTTTCTATTTGTATAATCCAGAAGCCTGACAGTTGGTGGTTTCCCTGAAGGTTGTAAGCTCTCTGGGATGAGCTAAATCATGAGTGATGGGTCAGGAGAGTAAGATGCAGCATTCACGCTGGGCTGGAAAAGCCAAAGACAAGAGTGAAGCAAGACTAAGGGCCTCAGGAACCCAGGATGGATGTTTAAGAGCTGGAAGGTGCTTGGGACAATATATCCTATTCCTTCATTAAAAAAAAAAAAGCCAAGAAAGGTTGAGGAATTACCCAGACTGCTCCACGTGTGTCAGTAGCAGAAAAGTGAAGTCGCTCAGTCGTGTTCAACTCTTTGTGACCCCGTGGACTGTAGTCCACCAGGCTCCTCCGTCCACGGGATTCTCCAGGCAAATATTCTAGAGTGGGTTGCCATTTCCTTCTCCAGGGAATCTTCCCGACCCAGGAACCGAACCCAGTTCTCCCACACTGCAGGCAGACGCTTTAACCTCCGAGCCACCAGGGAAGTCCGTCAGCAGCAGAACTGAGATACAAATTTCTCGGCACCCAAAACAGGGACCTTTCTCTGTTCCAGCTACAGGGGAATATTTACTGGACTTGGAAATATTTCAAGGCACATCTGGGCAGGAAGCTATCAGAAATATATTATAGTCATAGCTTTCTCATTTTCATTTTATAATCCCAGCAATGAAATGTGGGATTGTTTTAAAGGCATGAGAAGTCCCATGAAGGCTTAAGTAGGGATGGGAAAAATCAATAACTTGCCTAATCACAGAGACCAATGGGAAGTCTGCTCCCATCTGGGTCTCTGGAGAACACCTCTGCACATCCTGTAACACAGGAACCAATTCAGTTATCCTACCTCATTTTCCCCCCACTCCCAATTCATTCTTTCCATTTTTCACCACTTGTCATCTATCACAGAGACCAATGGGAAGTCTGCTCCCATCTGGGTCTCTGGAGAACACCTCTGCACATCCTGTAACACAGGAACCAATTCAGTTATCCTACCTCATTTTCCCCCCACTCCCAATTCATTCTTTCCATTTTTCACCACTTGTCATCTTGATTTCTTACCTCATTTCCTTCTTTATTTTCTATTCCCCCTCCCCCGCCCCCGACTGATTCCTTGGTGGCTCCCCTGGTGGCACAGACAGTAAAGAATCCACCTGCAGTGCAGGAGACCTAGGTTCAATCCCTGGGCAGGGAAGATTCCCTGGAGAAGGGGCCGGCTACCCACTCCAGTGTTCTGGCCTGGAGAATTCCAAGGACTGTATAGTCAATGGGGTTGCAAAGAGTCAGACACGACTGAGTGACTTTCACTTTTGCCCCCAGATTAAGAGGTCCAAGAGGGCAGGAAACTTATTTGTTTTATTCATCTGTTAAACTCCAGCACACAACAAGCACACACAAAAGAACTGCTGTATACATGAATGGAAAAACAAGTGAGTGAACAAATTGGAGCCAACAGTGATCATTAGCTGCTTGATACGATTTTTCCTTTTGTCCTCCACAAATACCTTTTCCCTGCCCCTCCCTGTCCCTCCCCACCCTCCTCCATCTCCCTCCCCACCCTCCTCCATCTCCCTCCCCCTCTCCTCCCATTTCCCTGTTCCATTCATC
>SJYC01038449.1:0-47851 GCA_006408675.1 Madoqua kirkii
CTCGATAGATATGAGTTTGGGTAAACTCCGAGAGTTGGTGATGGACAGGGAGGCCTGGCGTGCTGCAGTTCATGGGGTCGCAGAGTCAGACACGACTGAATGACTGAACTGAATTGAACTGATACACAGTTTCCCTGAAACCATTTACTGAAGGGATTATTCTTTCCCCATTGTGTACTCTGGCACCCTTGTCAAAGATCAGTTAATCATATATATGTGGGTTTTTTTTTAAGGACTCTATTCCATTCCATGTCTGTCTTTATGCCAGCACCATGCTGTTTTTATTACAGCACCTTTAATTAAATTAAATGTAATATATTTAAAAATCCACAAGTTGATATCTCCAGGTTTGTTTTACTTTCTTAGGATTGTTCTGGCTTTGTATGGTCTTTTGTACTGCAAATGAATTATATATATATATATTTTTTCTGTCTCAGTAAAAAACACCACTGCAATTTTAATGGGATTGCACTGAATGTATGGATCACTTTTAGCAGTATGAGTACTTTAACATGTTAAGTCTTTCATGAACAGAGGCTGTCTTTCCATTGTGTCTTCCTTAATTTCTTTCATCAGGGCTTTGTGGTTTTCATGTACAAGTCTTTCTCTGAGAAACTAAGGGACCAAATGGAAAAGCTACCAGAGAACCTCAAGGCTCCTCCATGCTTTTCCAGCCCTGTCCTACCTTGATTGGGGGAATTACATTCAAAGGCAAGAAATTCCAGCCTCACCTCCATCTTTCCACCCTCAACCATGCTAAGTCAAAAGGGTTTGTCAAGCCTGAAAGCAAGAATTGGGCCATGTTATTCAAGAGGGAAAGGTGTCAAAAAAGTTAAAAAGCAAATACAAAATAATATACCCCTTTTCCTTCAGATGTAGTTCCCAGGAGTGAGCGGAATAGAAAGGGCCCTTGGCTGTCCCCAGCATCTCTGGCAACCTTCTTCCCTTTTGTGGCACCCTCCCTTCTCTTCCAGCAGCTAGATCCAAGGCAAGGAATTTGGCTCAAAAAAACCCCAAAAAGGCAGCTAGTCCTATTTCAGCTATGGAGCATCCAGATGAGAGTGTAGTTTGTTCTGAATTTGGATTTGGAGCCAACTAATGACCCAATATTACCTTGCCAGTCACTGTGCAGTCATGCATTTCCCTCAGAAAACTGGAGAGGCAGGTAAACTGTGGTCTAGGCCATGGTGAGCAGGATCCATGATTTTACCCATTGTTGTTTCCCAGAGAACAAGGGAATGAAGACCTCTATATCATTTGCAAATGGTAACACCAGATTTTAAGACAGGTATGGTTACTACAGGGCCTGTGCTTTCTCCAAGACATTCTTTCTGCAACATTGAATTGAGCCAAGAGACCTTGGAGGAACCTCTTCTTGGGGTCTGAGAGAGGAGTTGAGCCCCTTCCTCACATGCTGATCTACTTTCTGAAAAAGGGAGTGTGAAGGCAGACAAAAGCCTATTATTTCTTTCAATGTAATCTTAAGTAGCTTAGATAACATATATATTAGTCAATAATTAGAACTCAGTTGATGGTAGCTTGGAAGAAAAGTTTAGACCAACCTAGACAGAATATTAAAAAGCAGAGACACTGCTTTGCCAACAAAGGTCCATCTAGACAAAGCTATGGTTTTTCCAGTAGTCATGTATGGATATGAGATTTGGACTGTGAAGAAAGCTGAGCACCGAAGAATTGATGCTTTTTGAACTGTGGTGTTGGAGAAGACTCTTGAGAGTCCCTTGCACAGCAAGGAGATAAAACTAGTCAATCCTAAAGGAAATTAGTCCTAAATATTCATTGGAAGGACTGATGCTGAAGTTGAAGCTCCAATACTTTGGCCACATGATAGGAAGAACTGACTCATTGGAAAAGACACTGATGCTGGGAAAGATTGAAGGCAAGAGGAGAAGGGGATGACAGAGGTTGAGACGGTTGGATGGCATCACCGACTTGATGGACATCAGTTTTAGCAAGCTCCAGGAGTTGGTGATGGGCAGGGAAGCCTAGCGTGCTGAAGTCCATGGGGTTGCAAAGAGTCAGACATGACTGAGCAACTAAGCTGATGGTAGCTAATGGAACAATATACTTATAAACTGTGAGTACTATAATTCTTGGTCTTCAGGACCAACACATACATTTGAAATAATGAGTAGATCTAGGGGCACCTCTTTCAGCCTCACTTAAATTTTTTTCTTATTCTTGAATAATGAAGAAAAGAAGGAATTGAGAGTCAGGATTCAAATGATCCCCCAACTCTTCAATATGTAATGAAAATGACACTATCTTCTTGTTTCCTTGAGACTTACTCAGTTTCTACTTCCTAAGTGTCTTTATAGGGGAAAATCCTTACCTAAGACATCTAACTGTTGATTCTTCTTCTGACATCTGAGATGCCACCTATGGCAGATTCTAATGGGTGCCTACCCAACACCCTTACAGATTCCTTACAATCTGGCTTACAGATTCATGATTTTACCTGGTAGAGGAAAGCAATTTGCTCAAGAAGACTCCCCGGTTCCAGGGGATGAACAGTGATTGTTTAAACCAACCATGGTAACCCATTCCCCTTTATCATAGGTTGGTTTACCAAATTCTGGCTAATGGTATCTAAAAAGATGTCTGTTGACACTGCTGCAGAGTCGGAGAGAGATATATGCAAGATAAACTTCTTTCTTTCCTGCACTGGCTTTGCACAATGAAGTCAAGAAAATAATTGAAAAGCTGATATTGTTAAGCTAAAGAACTAGCCCAGAATTATCTATCTCAAGGCTTATTACCATGTGAGAGATAAAGAATCCTGTTATTTAAACCCTTTGGAGGTACATATTCTATAATTTACAACCAAAATCATCCTAACAAGTATAGCATTATTTCACAAACTTACCCCAAACTGCCCTTGGAGTGGTGGTAAGAAAACCCCATTGAAGGAGCAACTGGAGTAAGGGCAGAAACTGGTGTTAAAGAGTTGAATGATGCTTTGCTGACATTGTTGGAAGTTTCCAGTGCCACTGATTTCAATGTCAACGATTGGATAAAATGAAGAATACAACTCATGTCTCCTGGCACAGAAACTTTCGCTGAAGACACTCATCTTCATTTTCCTTATGTATCCAGAGTGAAAGCATGGCTCATGGATGATTCCATTTGTACCCTGAAGGGGAAAAAATCACTTGAAGGCACCACATGCAAATGCTTAGGACAAAAGCACCAGTCTGACTTCATTAATGTATAGCAACTTAATACCAACCGGCACTCAGCACTGGCAACAGTAGGCCCCCGCTCTGTCTTTTTGACCCTTGGGAATAGTTGTATTTGTTTAACAGGCACCAGAAATGGTATCAGATGTAAATGAACTTTTGCTACTCATAGGAAGCTAATGTGGTTGAAGCTGGGCCCAGAGATTCCGCTTGTTTGGATTGGCCCTAAGTGCTTAGGTCAGAAGCAGATCCACTCAAGGGTCTCAAAATTCTGAGCCTGAGTTCTCTGGAAGTCTGCTTATCTTCCTGCCCCCACCTCTAAGCCAGAAGCAAAAATTCCAAGAACTAGAAGTGCCGTCAATCATATTGACACAGGAATATCAAAATGGTTTTCAGCCCACAGCCCAGTCTGTTCAAGAGAAGAGAGGGGGCTGCTATGGATGAGAGGCTTAGTGGAGCCTTAGTTCAGCAGCCCCTCCGCTCATGGCAGTCATCTTATTGATAGTGCAGAAAGCTTGAGAGGGAAGCATGAACACACATACAATACTCTAGGCTTTTCATTGTCAGCTCTACAGGGATGAGAAATTATTTCCAAAGAAAGGGTCTGAGTCTGTTCTTGGAGACAGTGCAGTAAACAAACATAGGAGGTGATGTCTAGATGGGACAGTTCACAGGAATTGACCAGATGTTCTTAGATATCCTCCCTGAAAAATTTTGGAAAGTACAGCAACCAACTTCAGACCAGTTATGCAGTAGAAATAGAAAACAACAAGATGTGGGGGCTGGAGGCCCCCAGCTGTTGAGAGGGTGGTCTGGATTCAGTTATACTTGCCTGAAGTCCCAGGGCCAGTTTCTGAAAAAGTGCTTGGTCTTTCCCATAGCACAGGAAGCTGTGTGTGTATACACTGTAGTTCTTGCCATAGAGGCGAAAGAACAGGTTGTTGTCTGGAGACTCGGTCGTTTCATTTCGGGGCACAAAAGTGATTTGTGTAGAGGCTCCCCCAAGGTCTAAAGCTCCATAGGTTTCCTGAGTATCATCTTTGCTTGGCTTCAAGTTAAACCAACTCAATTTCTGAAAGAGAGTATAGTCACCAGCTGTAGAAGCCTCTGTACATCTCCCTTTTCATATGATTTCTTGGACTCAAGGACTTCCTAAGGCAAAGGAGCATAAGGGTGACACCAAGCTTACCAGAGGTTCCTGAGTCTGCATCAAATCAACAGCAAGAAAAGAGGGGCTTCAAAGACTCAGCTCAGATTGTAGCAATACAGGGCCAGTTTACAACCGGGGGCCAGAAAGGCTAAAATTCAAATCTCCATTCATTTGCTCATTAGCCATGTGACCTTAGGCAGAATAATTACCTTCTCTAGGCCTCCATTTGTGGCTTTTCAATGAGAGAACATCTATAAGTATTCTGAAGATTAAATCAAATGGTATATGAAAAATGCTTTGCTTATAGCACAAGACACATAGCACTGGGAAAATAACAGATATCTTTATTCTCAATGATAGATTTTTAATTTTTCTATGTGTGCATACAAAGTCACTTCAGTCCTGTCCGATTCTTTGCAACCCTATGGACTGTAGCCCACCAGGCCCCTCTGTCCAGGGGATTCTCCAGAATAAGAAGACTGGGTGGGTTGCCATGCCTTCCTCCATGGGATCTTTCAGACCCTGGGATCAAACCCGTGTCTCTTGTGTCTCCTGCAGTGGCAGGCGGGTTCTTTACCACTAGTGCCACCCAGGAAGACCGATTTTTCTACATTTCTATATTTTTTATTTTTTTCTGTATCTTTGTAAGGTGAAGATATGGCTCCCTTATTCTCCGATAGTAAGAGTAGTTGTAAGAGAAGTATACCTCTGGTGACCCTTGCAAATATGAGAGGAAGTTAATTTGTTCATTTATCCTGTTTAGTGATCCAGGTATTTCCAAGATATATCAATGGCATTGACCCCCATGGAGCCACCTCCCTGGGTGCTGTGAGATAATCACCTGAGTGAATTTGCCCAGCAAATAGTTGACAGTAATCCAGCCATAGGCACCTTCCTCCTGGCCACTGATGATTCTGGCACCTTGGAAGTCAAAGGGGTACTTGCTGATGCTGCTTGCAACCATAGCCAGGATCTTGTCTGCCACCTGTTTATTTTCCATCCTGCACAAAGAGCTGAGGTTACTGGTTTTGTTTGAATAACTACAACTACCTACTGCAGCCAGAGCTTCCAGCCTGTTCTACTAGGAAGCTGAACCACAAACTCATGGACTAAACAGATGGATGGAGAGCCCCACACATGGCTGTCTGAGGAGCCCTCCCTTGGGGTAAGGCATAACTACTCTTGGCCCCCTCTCTTCAAATCCAAATCCTTTCAATCCCTACGTAGGTTGATCCTCTTAAAAGACCATTTTCATTGTTGTTGCCTGGCTCCAGGAAATTATCAGAGTAATTTTAATTACTGTGGTGGTAGCTGGATATTGCTTGATCACCAAACCTAGAGCTGAGGTGTGCTACATTAGCTATTAATGGAGGCTGTAAGCTGTTTACACAGCTTCAGGACTCTCCTTGAGGTTTTTAATTAGGGCTCTAGTAAATTCCAGGTGGTAAACACCCTGAGACAGATACCCAAACTCAGTTGGTGCCAGATTGGTTAAAAAAAAAAAAAGCAACTTTCTCGTATTGTGCCTTGGTTTTGGGGTTTGAAATCTTGAGATCTGAAGAGGAAATCTTCCAGGGTTGTCACAATGAAGATGGACCACAACTGCTTTCACCAAGGATTGCACACTCAGCCGTGTCTGGCTGTTTGCGGCCCCATGGACTGTAGTCCACCAGACTCCTCTGTCCGTGGGATTTTTCGGGCAAGGATACTGCAGTGGGTTGCCATTTCCTTCTCCAAGGGATCATCCCAACGTGGGGTCAAACCCATGTCTCTTGTGTCTCCTGCATTAGCAGGTGGATTCTTTTACCAGTGCACCACCTAGGAAGCCCTTCCAAGATCTAGGAAATACAATACTGAGGATCTCTGGGTCAGAAAATGCTGTCTTCCAACTGGCATAATCTCTCAGTTGAATGCCTTCCATACCCTACCAACTGGCCTCCTTATCCCTATTTTTTCTCCCTTCCGATCCACCCCTCTACCAATGTGCATGGCACACTGCGTGGCAAATCGAAGGGGGAAAGGTGGAAGTAGTGACAGATTTCCTCTTCTTGGGCTCCAAAATCACTGTGGATGGTGACTGCAGCCATGAAATCAGAAGATGTTTGCTTCTTGGTAGGAAAGCTATGACAAACCTAGATATGTGTTGAAAAGCAGAGACATTACTCTGACAACAAAGGTCCGTATAGTCAAGGCCATGGTTTTCCCAGTGGTCACATAAAGTTGTGAGAGTTGGCCCACAGAGAAAACAGAAAACCAAAGGATTGATGCCTTCAAACTGTGGTGCTGGAGAAGAGTCCTGAAAGTCCCTTGGACAGCAAGGAGATCAAGCCAGTTAAACTTAAGGGAGATAAACTCTGAATATTCACTGGAAGGAGTGATGCTGAAGCTGAAGCTCCAGTATTTTGGTCATCTGATGCTAACAGACTACTCACTGGAAAAGTCCCTGATACTGGGAAAGATTGAAGGCAGAAGGAGAAGAGGGTGTCAGAGGATGAGATGACTGGCATCACCAACGCAATGACAATGAACTTGGGCAAGCTCCGGGAGATGGTGAAGGCCAGGGCGGCCTGGCCTGCTACAGTCCATGGGGTTGTGAAGAGTCAGGCACGACTGGGTAACTGAGTGTCACCGGCTGTGTAGCATCCTTTCATGGCTTCCCATTATTTCCCAGATAAACTCCAGTCTCCTTGGCATGGCCCACGAGGCACTCTGTGATTTGAACCTTGCCCTCTCAGAATCCCACTCAGAACCTGGCTCTACCACTTGCCAGATGAGTAACCTTTGGTGAGTTCCTTAATATCTGTACACCACAGCTTTCTTAATCTGGTTAATAATAGCTAATGGTACCTCTTACTTTATAGAGTTATGGAGATTAAAACATGGTGCTGAGAACATAGAAAGGGCCCAACAAATACAAGCTTCTACCACTATTATTGTCACTATTGATATTTACCCTATGCACCCTGTGTTCCATTTGTGCAGAACTATCTATAGGCCTCTGAACAGGCCCTGGTCTCTCACATATCCTTCTTGAGTACAGTGATTAGAATACAAGACCCAGGAAAAGGAGGGACTTGTGCCTGACATGTAATAGGTGTCCAATAAACATAGGTTATCAGAGAAGGCAATGGCACCCCATTCCAGTACTCTTGCCTGGAAAATCCCATGGACGGAGGAGCCTGGTAGGCTGCAGTCCACAGGGTTGCTAAGAGTTGGACCCAACTGAGCGACTTCACTTTCACTTTTCACTTTCATGCATTGGAGAAGGAAATGGCAACCCACACCAGTGTTCTTGCCTGGAGAATCCCAGGGATGAGGGAGCCTGCTGGGCTGCCGTCTATGGGGTCACACAGAGTCGGACACCACTGAAGCGACTTAGCAGCAGCAGTAGCAAACATAGGTTACGGAATACATAACATCTACTTGGACTGTGATGCCCTTCTCCCAACCTCCAACAAGCCCTCAATGATTTGGTTCATGTACTCCTCCTCTGATGAGTCTTCTTGATCTCCTCCCATCCTTGGCAGGGACAGGTATGTTCCCGTAGCAGCTCTGAGCACTCCTCTAGCAAAGAATTGGCCACCCTGTATCAAAACTCGGATCTTGGGAGATGAATAGTCTATGCCCATGTCCTGGGACAGAGGAGGCGGTCGCGACACACTGAATCAATGAGTGAACAAACAAATGAAAAATTAAGCCTATAGGTGCTAAGCAGTGACCAGGAATGATGTGCCGTAACAATCTGTGTCTTGGGACATCTGTGATCTCCTCTGGGTCTCCGACTCCCAGATATGGAATGGCTAAATCTGTTACCCCAAATATCAGAGTATACAGGCTCAGTCTTTCTTTGTGCCATCACTCCCTTGAATTCCCTGTGGAGAGATCAGCACGAGGGCTTTTTTTTTTTTTTTTTTTTTTTACATAAAGACTTTGGGAATATTGTCTGTTCACTGGCATTTTCTTTCTTCGTTGTGGATGTTTAGCATCTCTAGAACTGTGTTAAGAAGTAGTGTGGCATTTGCTCATAGTTCAGAGGCTCTAGTGCAACCAAGCCCAACTCCCAGCTGCGTTCAGTCCCTACAGGCAGCTATACCTGAGCAACCGCATGCCGGCCGTGGCTCCCAGGTAAACAGGCGTTTCTGTGTGCTGGATTGATGGAATTACTTTCCTGGCTCTTTCCATGCATGCAGTCAGATAAACATTGATTTCATTTAATTTTTTAGCAAAGCTTGAGATTCCAGGACCTAGAGAAAGAGGTAGAAGCAAATGAAAATGATTTTTAAAAGTAAAGGACATATCGTCACATTATTAGAGAAAATAGTGATGTTTTCTGAGAAAATGCAAGCAGATAATTTCTTTTTTTGATATTTCTTAGGTTTTGGTGGGCTTCCCGGGTGTCTCAGTGGTAAAGAATTCACCTGCCAAGCAGGAGACCCAGGTTTGATCCCTGATTTGGAACGATCCCCTGGAGAAAGAAAAGGCAACTCATTCCAGTATTCTTGCCTGGGAAATCACATGGACAGAGGAGCCTGACAGGCTACAGTCCATGAGGTTGCAAGTCAGATGTGACTTAGCAACTAAACAACAACATTAGGTTTTGGTACTTAAAGGGTAACTCACTGAATCTAACCTTGATAGGATTTATTGTCACACCTCGGGCTAGTTTTGTTTGCTGTTCAACAATTTTGCCACTGGGTGGCGCAATTTTCACATTCAATGACATAACCTTCCTAAAAACAGGCTCTAGGATTTTAATGGGGATCTTATAGATAACTACTCTATATATAGCTGCCTTATGACATTTCTTCCACAAAGCTGTAGTTAAAAACATTAATTCCTAGAAGACCAGAAAGGTGAAAGGTAACATTTAGAATAAAAATTAAGAGGCTCATGTTCTACCGACTGAGCTAGCCAGGCACCCAAGAGATGGTGCGGAAATGACATAACCTTCCTAAAAACAGGCTCTAGGATTTTAATGGGGATCTTATAGATAACTACTCTATATATAGCTGCCTTATGACATTTCTTCCACAAAGCTGTAGTTAAAAACATTAATTCCTAGAAGACCAGAAAGGTGAAAGGTAACATTTAGAATAAAAATTAAGAGGCTCATGTTCTACCGACTGAGCTAGCCAGGCACCCAGAGAGATGGTGCGGAGAGGGAGGTGGGAGGGGGATTCAGGATGGGGAACACGTGTACACCCGTGGCGGATTCATGCTGATGTATGGCAAAACCAATACAATATTGTAAAGTAATTAGCCTCCAGTTAAAATTAATTAATTTATATTTAAAAAAAATTTTTAAGGAATAAAAATTAAAATATGCACCAAGCACATGGGCTTTTACTGAAAAGATAGGAATGGCTACTAACTGTCTATGTAATTGTGGCCAGTCCCCTAAAATTTCTGAAGCAAAATTTCTTCCTTTGTTAGAAAAAACAGGAATAGTATTCATGATTCCTCAGCACTTTTCCCATTCTGATATCCTGACTGTCTTGCAAAACTGTTTATCCAGTTTTAGAGTGGTTTAAACTGTTGCTATGGAGAGGATTAAAGCCAAGATTCCTTAAATTTTTTGAAGTTAGCACAACAATTTTGGCTCATTTTAAGCTAAAAATGTACATTTTCAATGCTTCATAATGAGGATTTGCTTTAACAGTAAGTATCCAGATCTTATCCATGCTGGTGCTGTTGTTTAGTTGCCAAGTGGTGTCTGACTCTTCGTGACCCATGAACTGTAGCCCGCCAGGCTCCTCTGTCTATGGGACTCTCCAGGCAAGAATACTGGAGTGGGTTGCCATTTCCTTCTACAGGGGATCTTTCCAACCCAGGAACTCAACCTGCATCTCCTGCACTGGCAGAGGGATTCTTTACCACCTAGCCACCTGGGAGGCCTCTATCTTACCCGTACCATTCGCCAAATTTTAAACAGCTTGTCCACTTCACTGTTATAAGAAAAGTCAGCTCCAAGTTACCAGCTAACTGTTTTGATTCCAAAAAGTCTGGCCTTCAGTCACTGGTGGCTCTCAACTCAAACTTTCTGTTTAAATATTTGATTAGAGAACTCTCTTTCTCTCTTCTCTTTTGAGAAGAGAAAATTACTGCATTTATTAGACCAAATATGCATGGGATAAATCTTCATAGATAGCTGCTAGATTAACACAGCAACACTACTTTCAGAAATGGAAGGCAATGAATAGAAGTCAATAAAATGAGGGATTCGGGTTTTAAGCAACGTTTGAAATACTATCTCAGAATTTATGGGACCAAACTGAGGACATCAGGCACTGGAAACCATGACTCGCTGTCTTAGAAACACCTCCTATTTACAGCTTTCCTGACAAACTATGAAAAGTCAATTACCTTTTGGGGCGTAGGTAACCTGTCTGACTAAAACTAAACAGTAGGTCTCTGGCTCCAAAGGCAAAGAGAGAAGTCCGAAGATGACGGTGCCACGTGGTAACATCCAGTGCCTGCTGGAGTGTTGGATGGGAGGGGGCAGAGGGAGCTGTGGTCAACAACTCTGTCTTGTTTTGTGACCTGGAAGGAAAACTGACTAGGGAAAAAAACTCAGCTTGCAATGCAGTGACTCCGAGTAGCAGGGAACCTGGAGTTGTAACAAGGAGGCGAGATTCTTTTCCTAGATCTGCTCCTACTCGCAAGTCACTAACTTTCAGATTTTTTGCTTCCTTTTCTGTAAAACAAGATTTCAGTGATCCACAGGGTCTTTTTTGCAGCCCTAAGGGTCTATGATTTGCCTGCCTATACAGAAGCTAAAGGCTTTTAGAAATTTCTCCAAGCCTCGAATTAGAGGACAAAGATTGAGGGCAGCAGTTCTCTGGACCAGCAGCATCAGAATCACCTGGGACCTTGTTAGAAACTCTCAGACCTACTGACCCAGAAACTCTGGGGTGAGAACAGGCATCTGTGGTTCTGATGCAGGCTCAAATTTGAGAACCACTATCTAACACGTGGGTTTAAAGTTGTGCATGTCTTTGCCCAGCAAAGGAAACCACCAGCAAAACGAAAAGACAGCCTACTGAATAGGAGGAGATATTTGCTAATGAGATGACCGATAAGGGTTTAGTTAAATTGGACATCTCAGTTTGAGCTCCAGTTCCATCACTTACTAGCTCAAGTAACCTTAAACAAGTGTCATAACTTCTTGAAACCTCAGTGCCCTCATTAAAAAAAAAAAATGGGAATACATTCCTTACAGGGATATTGTGAGGATGAAATAATGCATTTTCAGTACTTGGTGCATAGAACACAGAAGTGTCCTGTTGACGGGAACTATTACCCAATTATTCTAAAGTTTATTTTTCAAGGGCTTTATCATTAAGGACTGATTCCAATACGATTTTATAATGATAACAAATTATTTATAAAATAGCAACAATAGCAGCTCCACTATAAAGGAAGTCACCTGACTTCCCTTCTCCTCGTGTGTTTCACTTGTCACATGCCTCTTGTTCGCTTGTGCCCACTCTCTCCCGGTCCCTTTTTTCTTCGTCTTACCTTTTAGCTTGCATTCTTCTATCTGAGTCACCACCCCCGTGTCGTTCTCCTTCTCTGCTGGCCATCTATAGATGTACAAACTCGTGTGAGAGGAGCCCGCATCCAGCACAATCCCAAACTGAGGGCAAAACAAACCGAGAACTTGTCAGCATTACCTCATTCTTCTCCACATTTAGCTGGCAACAGAAAGGACACAAAAGACAGGGGCTTTCAGAAACAGGAGGAGAAAGTATTTCAACTTATGGGGAGGGTGGGTTGGATGCTGGGGGAGTGACTGCCCGGAGCTGTGCTGATCACAGATAGACCAACACACTAGTGCCTCTAGAACTGTGGCTCTCAGTGCTGGCTGCACGTTAGCAACATCCAGGCTTTACCCAAGGAGGGGCCTGCCATTGGAAGCTTCTCAGGTGATCAATATACTGAAGTAGCTGAGACAACAGGAAGGGAATAGAAAGCAATTAATCCAGCAGTTCCTAAGCCTGGAATCATGTGACAATCATCTGTAGAGTTTCAAAGGCTACTGCTGCTAGTGTCTGGCTCCCAGATTTGTGATTTGATTGGTCTAGTATGTATGAGGTCTGGAAGAGAGATATCGAAAATATTAAATGTACCTGTTTTTTTATTACAAATATAACTATAAATTGTATTCAATAAATTTTAAAAGATTTGTATTTTGATTTCATGATTTTGGCTCTTAAGCATAGGAGGCATGGAAAGAAGAATAAAGCAAAGGAAGAGGGTGGAGGAGGAAGGGTAAGAAGACAATATGAGAAAAAATGAGGTGGCCAGAACAGAAAGCTGCCTCTTCATATTTCACGAGGGTGGGAAATGCACCAGCAAGTGTTGTGAGGAGTGTTCTATAAGAATTGTCTGACTTAACCTTCAGTGCAATAAAGTACATACTGTTCTCATCCCCAATATACAGATGAGAAAAGGAAGTACAAAGAGGTTAAGGAATTTCCTCAAGATTCAGAGTGATTAGGTGACGGAGCCTGGATTTGGATCAGAGTTAGACCTAACTAAGGCCTTGTGTTTCTAATACAGAGGAACAGAGGAGCAAGGTATGGGACAATAGTTTTCCAATTGGAGCCCCATTGAAAGGACTTCCAGAGAGGGATGACTATAGCAAAGTGTTGTGATGAATTTTTGCACATACGCACATCCATATAAACCACCACCAAGATAAAGGTCAGTTCAGTCATTCAGTCGTGTCTGACTCTTTGCGACCCCATGAGCTGCAGCATGCCAGGGCTCCCCGTCCATCACCAATTCCCAGAGCCCACCCAAACTCATGTCCATTGAGTCAGTAATGCCATCCAACCATCTCATCCTCTGTCGTCCTCTTCTCTTCCTGCCTTCAATCTTTCCCAGCATCAGGGTCTTGTCTTTTCAAATGAGTCAGCTCTTCGCATCAGGTGGCCAAAGTATTGGAGTTTCAGCTTTGGCATCAGTCCTTCCAATGAATATTTAGGACTGATTTCCTTTAGGAAGGACTGCTTGGGTCTCCTTGCAGTCCAAGGGACTCTCAAGAGTCTTCTCCAACACCACAGTTCAAAAGCATCAATTCTTCAGCACTCAGCTTTCTTTATAGTCCAACTCTCACATCCATACATGACTACTGGAAAATTACAGCCTTGACTAGATGGACCTTTGTCAGCAAAGTAATGTCTCTGCTTTTTAATATGCTGTCTAAGTTGGTCATAACTTTCCTACCAAGGAGCAAGCATCTTTTAATTTTATGGCTTCAGTCACCATCTGCAGTGATTTTGGAGCCCCCAAAATAAAGTTTCTCACCATTTCCACTGTTTCCCCATCTATTTGCCATAAAGTGATGGGACCAGATGCCATGATCTTCGTTTTCTGAATGTTGAGCTTTAAGCCAACTTTTTCACTCTCCTCTTTCACTTTCATCAAGAGGCTCTTTAGTTCCTCTTCACTTTCTGCCATAAGAGTGGTGTCATCTGCATATCTGAGGTTATTGATGTTTCTCCCGGCAATCTTGATTCCAGCTTGTGCTTCCTCTAGCCCAGCATTTTTCATGATATACTCTGCATATAAGGTAAATAAGCAGGGTGACAATATACAGCCTTGACGTACTCCTTTTCCTATTTGCAACCAGTCTGTTGTTCCATGTCCACTTCTAACTGTTGCTTCCTGACCTGCATACAGGCTCCTCTGTCTATGGGATTTTCCAGGCAAGAACACTGGAGTGGGCTGCCATTTCCTTCTCCAGTGCATGAAAGTGAAAAGTGAAAGGGAAGTCGCTCAGTCGTGTCCGACTCTTAGCGACCCCATGGACTGCAGCCCACCAGGCTCTTCTGTCCATGCGATTTTCCAGGTAAGAGTACCTGAACCACTGTGGAGAGCTTAATGTCAAGCTTGTTGAGGTTTTCTTCCGTTTCGCCACCAGGGGGTGCCACTGCCCTGCTGTGTGAGCTTCCCTGACCTTCCATAACCTCCACAGTGTTTTCTGCCCCCTTTTGCACAGTGGGACTTCCCTATGGCGACCAGCATTACACCCTTACAAAGAAAAGGGCCTGCATGCTGGTTTTGGGCACGGTGAAGAAGGAAATGGCACAGACTCCTCTGCAGCTAGGCCTGCAGTGAGATCAAACCAAGAATCACCTGAGGTGGTGACCTCTGTGCACAGAGAGGAATCTAACTGAGGTCTGGGGCCTTTGAACCCATGGGAAACCTCCCAGCGTGGAGAAAGAGCCTCAGGGCTTACGTGGCAGAAAACCCTGCTTTTCTCTAGCAGGGTCCCTGAATTCTCCCTGCCAGAAAATGTCCTAACCACCGAAGTACATGGTAAATAGCTAGGCAGCAGCGCAAGCAGCCTTATTCTGGAATCAGGATGTTCTGTCTATTCTGTTGACATGAAAGTTACTCTTCCAGGATAACAGAGGGCCCAGGCTTGCTCCTATCAGCCTGTTTCACCAAGGCCTGACACAGTGAGGTGAGTGAGAGATGAAAACTTTCACCACATTTCATCTGACAAGTGCTTGAGAAGAGCTGGTAGAGAGACTTTAACACAGGAATTGACGTATACATTTCACCTTATATATATAGCAGCTAAACTGTTGAATTGTACTAAATGTTTTCTGTCTTCCAAAGTGGATTGCACACACACACACACACACACACATGGCTTCGCTTGCCGTCTTATGGATAGTTAAAGCTTGATTGTCTGAAAATTCTTATGTTTGAACATATGGGATGTTTGCTTTTCATTGTTGCAACACTAAAAGCATATTCATTTGCCATTCATCGCTGGCTCATTATAGAGTCAGAAGTTAATTTCGCCTAACTGAAATGAACTTTCACAGTTCATTTCCAGAGCAGTTTGACTTGAATGGGTACTTAATAGTTACACCTCACCTGACCAGTCTAGAACCCTAGGAGCCACTAGTTTTTATTCTCTTTCCTCACATCAGCATTTTCCAAAGCACTCAGCCTGCAAGGACCCAGTGAAGAAAGCTTCCCAGAAGTTTGGGGAATGCTTGCTCCCCATCCTGGGCTCCTGAACCCACTATGTAGTGACTGCTTCAGAGAAGTCTGACAGTGGAGAAACCCGCTTAACATTGTTTAAGCTGGCATCCCCCAGACTTGGTGACAACAGAATAATGTTTTAAATACAATCTCCACCCTATAGAAATGCTTTGTGAAATGCTTACCATGTTATCACTCTACCCAGTGTTTCTCTGTAGCTCATTTTTAAGACATTTCTAAAAGCCCGTATATCCTTCACATTATAGAAAAATCAAAGATTTGAGTAGTGAGCTAGAGATCTGACATCCTCTTAATATTATTTCCAATATTCATTTTTTAAAAGTACTACAAGTTTATTATATAGCATCTAGAAAATTAAGAGAAAAGGAAAAAAGACATTTATGATTTCACCAACTAGACACCACTGTTCCTTTATTCCCTTCTGATCTTTTTCAATTCATGGTAATTTCTATATAGTTGTGATCAGACTGTGAAAATCTTGATCTTAAGCTAGTTTTTGGTCATATACATGATTTTATCAATCATAATTGGTCTTGATGAGCTATGTTGAGTGGTCTAGAAAAAGGGTGTTGGTTCTTGAGACACGAATGTTGGAGCCTTGGTGAAGATCCGGGGATAGGATAGCAACCAAGCTGAGCTCAGGGAGACTAGAGGCCACGTGGAGGTGTGAAAGATCTTATCTTAGGATGGAAATAATTCTACCTCTGCAAATGTCAGAAGCCCAGCTTCTGAATAAGTCTCCTTCAATGTGAAAAGAAAGAAAACTGGAACATCAGATGACACGCTTCTACCCTTGACTTGGCAGAATGGGATGTTCAACCCTCTCCTTGCTCAGAAAACTGCCCTCATACTTATCTAATCTCAGTTTCCCACTGGCCATGAGATTTCTGTTCCAGAGACTTGATCCCAAGAGCCCTTCACCTGAGACCCAGCCCTGTTTGACCTCCTCAGATTCGAATCTACCCTCTTAATCCATGCCTTGGATTGCCCATGTTTTCCCTCTAAAGACAGTACTAATAACAATGTGTAATTACATATTTACAATGAGTCAACTGTTCCCATGAGGTGGCCAAAGTGCTGGAGTTTCAGCTTCAGCATCATTCCTTCCAAGGAAATCCTGGGGCTGATCTCCTTCAGAATGGACTGGTTGGATCTCCTTGCAGTCCAAGGGACTCTCAAGAGTCTTCTCCAACACCACAGTTCAAACACATCAATTCTTCAGCGCTCAGCCTTCTTCACAGTCCAACTCTCACATCCATACATGACCACTGGAAAAACCATAGCCTTGACTAGATGGACCTTAGTCGGCAAAGTAATATCTCTGCTTTTGAATATGCTATCTAGGTTGGTCATAACTTTTCTCCCAAGGAGTAAGCATCTTTTAATTTCATGGCTGCAGTCACCATCTGCAGTGATTTTGGAGCCCCCAAAAATAAAGTCTGACACTGTTTCCACTGTTTCCCCATCTATTTCCCATGAAGTGATGGGACTGGATGCCATGATCTTCATTTTCTGAATGTTGAGCTTTAAGCCAACTTTTTCACTCTCCTCTTTCACTTTCATCAAGAGGCTTTTTAGTTCCTCTTCACTTTCTGCCATAGGGTGGTGTCATCTGCATATCATTGAAAAAGACTCTGCCGCTGGGAGGGATTGGAGGCAGGAAGAGAAGGGGATGACAGAGGATTAGATGGCTGGATGGCATCACTGACTCGATGGACGTGAGTCTGAGTGAACTCATTTTTCACTCTCCTCTTTCACTTTCATCAAGAGGCTTTTTAGTTCCTGTTTACTTTCTGTCATAAGAGTGGTGTCATCTGCATATCTGATGTTTATTCTTTGTGATGTAAAATTCTATGAATTTTTGATAAATGCATGGAGTATGGTGTCATATGTCTAACACTACAGTAGCATATAGAACAATTCCATAAAATTTCCTCTGAAGACTATAGTAATTTAATATTTCATGCAACCTAATGTAAAAAAAATGTATCAAATCTTCCTGAGACAGATACTGTATGTTGGCTCACTGTAGACCTATCCAATCCCTCCCTGTCTCAGTTCTCCATTGTACTACTCATCCATTTCTGCCTCCACCATTTTTTAGCAGCCACTGATCTGTTTTCCTTTCTTATAGTCTTGTGTTTTCTGAAATGTCTTAAAAGTTGAAATAATGCAATATGCAGTTTTGGGGGTTTGCCTTTTTCACTTATCAAAATGCCTTTAATATTTATCTGTGCTGTTGGATATATCAATGAACAATTCAATGGAAGCCATAATGGATGGATGACTTGAGACTTTTCCTCTTTTATTTATGATACCATACATATAGAACAATTCCATAAAATTTCCTCTGAAGACTATAGTAATTTAATATTTCATGCAACCTAATGTAAAAAAAATGTATCAAATCTTCCTGAGACAGATACTGTATGTTGGCTCACTGTAGACCTATCCAATCCCTCCCTGTCTCAGTTCTCCGTTGTACTACTCATCCATTTCTGCCTCCACCATTTTTTAGCAGCCACTGATCTGTTTTCCTTTCTTATAGTCTTGTGTTTTCTGAAATGTCTTAAAAGTTGAAATAATGCAATATGCAGTTTTGGGGGTTTGCCTTTTTCACTTATCAAAATGCCTTTAATATTTATCTGTGCTGTTGGATATATCAATGAACAATTCAATGGAAGCCATAATGGATGGATGACTTGAGACTTTTCCTCTTTTATTTATGATACCATATATGTCTACCCTTAGGGACTTCCCAGCCTACCAATCCAGGAAACACAGGAGACTCATATTTGATCCCTGGGTCAGGAAGATCCCCTGGAGTAGGAAATGGCAACCCATTCCAGTATTCTCATCTAGGAAATCTCGTGGATAGAGGAGCCTGGTGGGCTACAGTCCGTGGAGATCACAAAGAGGTGGACATGACTGAACAACTGAGCACATATGTACATACCTACCCAACATTTCAACATGTATGATTCTGGGGAGAGGCTAAAAAATATGACTGATGTTTAAGTTTTCACCATCCTGAAAAGTAGGAATTTTAAGCCACATCTAAAATCATCTTGATAAAAGATGAAAGCAATAATTTGATATTTGATGTAACAGTATAAAATAAATTTATCAGATATTCCTGAGGCAGATAATATATTTTGGCTCTCTCTACACCTATCTGATCCCTCCATCCTGATTCCTCTTTTTTGTCTGATGTACAACACTAGAGGCTTGTATACCTCTGTCTATATCCAAATTCATTATCTATATCTATGTATGATCTATGCTTCCCTTGCAGCTAAGAGTGGCCAGTAAAACAGTTCTTGTTCTTTGTTTATTTACACATCTTTCTTTGCTTTTCTCTCTGCCTGGATTATGGACCTGGGGATGTACATGTTAGTTCAAGGTTCAGTAGCCATGCTAATATAATGGAAACAAAAAGGAGAGCAAGAAGCTAGAGCCTAATTCCCTGAAAGCATTGTTGTGCTCTGGTATAAGCCCTGGGCCCCCTGAGTCCATTCTTTCGTGGGATAAATTATCTTCTATGCATTAAGCTACTGTTGTCTTGCTTTCTGTTGCTCACAGCCGAACACTATCCTAAATAATACATACTTTGATAGTATATATGAGGTACTCGAAACATTATAAAAGCAACTAAAGACGTCTGGCAATTAAGTAAAATAATTATTTCTCTTTAACAATTTTGAACCCTTATTAATTGAAAATTACTGTGCCAAACATTCCTATAGGTATAAAGATGCCTTAAATGGATTTTCTGTCATGAAGAAGGTTATGGTGTAAAATAGTCAGTGTAGGGTGATCTAAAAGAGTTCTGGACTTGGAGTTGAGATCAAAATATTCCTGGGTTCAAAATATTCCTTTTAATTAGTCATGTAACACACACTCTTTATTGATTTATTGCTATGGCTTATTAAGTCATTATCAATCACTTTGTGGTGAGCTCTTTATTTTACTTGATCTTCACAACTATAAGTAAGACTTGACATTATCTCCCATTTTCAGGAAGCTGAGTCTCAGAGTAATTAAACGAGCATTCAGAGTCACATGGTTAGTGAACAGCAGAGCTAGAATTCAACTCTCAGCCTGTCGAGACCTGAACTTTTCCACTCTTAATATCCTTACCTGTAAACTGGCTATGGTTATATCACTTCTTCCTGCCTCAGACAGTTTTTTTCAAGACTAAAAAGAGAATGAAATTGGGGGCTGGAATTACTTTTTTTTTTCCTTTTAACCATAAAATACTGTAGAATTTTAAGCTGTCACAGTCAGACCTGGCATGTGACATATACTAAAAATCGAATTTAATGTAAGATAGAGATCAATGTAAGAGATCAATCAAGTGGCAAAAAAGGAGAGATTAATTCCAAAGTGATGGTGATTCACTTATATCTTCAAAGATGGCTAAGGCTGTGAGCATCTGTGAAGACCATTAGGTGGGCATCAGGTCTTTCCATCATTTCCTCATCTCCTGCTGTACCAGAGTCATCCGTGGCTTGAGCCACTTCTCATCTCTCATGTCAGTGCTCACTGTACAGAGCACAGGCCTTAGGCAAGGTGCGTGCCGTGGTGCTTTAGTCGAATAATTATAAAATAATTATTATCTCATAATTATTTTGATTAGGGATGCTTTTCTTTGGCAAGATTTCTTAGCTTCTTAAGGACAAATTGGTAATAGTTTACCCGCTAATATTTTTACAGAAACTTCTCAAGTACCTCTCCTAGAATCTCAAGAATCAAATTCCAGATCTCAGTTCAAATACTACAGGGACATCAGAGATATTTTGTCAAGTGTTGTGTTAATTCAGGAACAAACTGTTGAGTATGTCACCAACAAAATAGAAAATAAAGGTTAAGTTTCGACTCTTCCATTATATCTGTGTTGTGGTAGGTCTGGGACTTTTATGTGGAGGTCATCCAGATACATGAAGGAAATGGGGAAAATCCATAGCCCTGAATGGTCCAATTCATTCATGCATCCATTTTGCAAGCAAAATGATTATTGAGTTTCTACTATGTGTCAGGCACTATTACAGGCAGTAGGGATACAGCAGTAAAAAGAAAAACTGGTGGTCGGTACGTTATTACCAAGTAGCTGGCTACTTTTCTCTTAGTCCTTTTCCCTCACCCCTATCTTAAAAAGGCTCTTTGCAAATCGTACTTAGTGCCCTTATACAATTAGCTTTATTGAGAGTAAGAATCATGGTTCTTTTTATCTGGCTATTCTATTGTGCCTAGCACAGAGTATCTGTGTGTGGGGGGAGAGGGGTTTTCTGTGTGTATGTGTGCGTGCGTGTGTGTGTGAGGTCTATGGGCAGTGGGGAGGTAGCATGGGAGTGAAACAAAAATAGGCTCTGGAATCAGAATGGAAAGAGTACTGGATCCAAACCCTTAGTGAAGTTCACCTGATTATTACGTAAGTTATCATGTAGTGTCTTGGATTGTTACTAATGATCGTAATTAGACTTCTTACGAGTCTGACTTAACAGCAGACTGGCTCCCTGGGCTGTTTACTATAGATAAGGGCATTGGTTTCCTGGGCAGATTGCTGCATGTTATGCATCAGAGTTCTCTTTTTATATATGGTCCTGCCTTGTCCAAGTGTATAATCAGTCTCTCATAACTTTTAAATTTCTTTAGATCTTAGTGTTTCCTAATCTACATACTGATCTTGGTAGGGCTGTAGTCAAGATAAAATGAGTTACTCATGTAGAGCTCTTAGTATCTCACTAACAGAGAGTGAGGGCTGAGTAAGTATTTGCTATTTTCATCCTCTACAGCTTACTCCAGAGGCTGTGATCCCAGGCAGCTACACCAAAGGTGCAGAAACTCTCTAAGAGCACAGTAAGCACAGAGTTTATGGGAAGTGGCTTCCCACAGCGAGCTGGTCATGACATGTCTCAGTATTTTCAGTGTCACAGAGGGACATTACCAGGATATGAGAATTACTGTTAATAGAGATCAGGGATTTGAGGTGGAAAAATAAGAGTTCTGCTTAGTGTTAATTACTTACAGCTGTGTAGCCTGAGGCACGTAGCAGCTAATCTTGCCCTCTTTTATAAAATGGGGATGACATTACCATCTCTTAGTGAAGGATAACTAAATAATACATATAGAGCACCCCGCATAGTACCTGGCAGAGAGTAAGCACTGTGTAAAAGGTAACTTTTTTTAAATTGTTATTATCATGGACTCAGCCAGAGGCCAAACCACTCTTCCTGAAAACAGAAAGCTCCCATAAAGTAGAAAGGTCTGTCCTCTTGGGTTATCATCATTCTAGACCCGTCTGTTTGGTGTTGGCAATGTATATGCACTAGGCGTAGCCAAGGTGTTTATCATTGAACAGAATCTTTGTGACTGAAGCCCAGAACCATTCATGTTTACCATTCCCAGGTGATTTTGTACACAGTAGGGCTTTGAAAACCATCCTACAATCACCTGTTGTTCCCCTCTGTGTGCACGTGTTTCTCTGAAGCAGTCTTCCATCCTCCTCACACCTGCTGTAACTTATAGGAAACTCACAGCATGCTTCTCCCTTTACAGAGTAAAGAGGCTGCAAGATGTCCACCAACAGAACGGGATTGGATCTCTGACCGGGAGGTTGGCATCTCTTCTCCTGGTTTAGGGGTAAGTGTTGGTCAGTCCTGTTCTGGGCTTGCTGATAGACAGGTTTGGCCAAGATAGCCTCCCCACCTTTCGGCAGGCGGGTGAAGGAAAGACTGAATGTTTCTGGGAGCAGAATGAATTTTCAGTGAGAAAACTTTGTAGCTTATAGGATTTTCGAAATGCTTATATCTTTTAAAAATATTTATTTATTTTTGGCTGCATGGGGGTCTCTCTTGCTGTTTGCAGACTTTCTCTAGTTGCGGCGAGGAGGGGCTACTGTCTGGCTGCAGTGCGTGGCTTCTCATGGCAGGGATTTCTGCTGTGAAGCACAGGCTGGAGGGCACAGGCTCAGTAGTTGTGCAAGGGCTTAGCTGCTCTGCAGCCCATGGAATCTTCCCAGACCAGGGATTGAATCCATGTCCCCTGAATTGGCAGGTGGATTCTTAACCACTTGACTACCAGAGAAGTCTTCAAAATGCTTATATCTGTGTGTCCTTCAGATTTGGAGAGCTAGTCAGGTCTAGAGCACAAGGCCACTACTATCAAGGAGGGCAGAGCTGACCACAGGCAGTGCCTCCCTTGGCCTTCACTGAGAGAGTGAGGCTTTCAGGGGTATGTCTGAGTCTGACGTCCTTGGACTCATGTCAGCTTTGTTCCAGGGTCCCAGGCAGCACGAGTGAACCTAGACTCAAAGGAACAGGTATCTAGAGCTTAGTATTAGCTTGAGTCTATTTCTATTGGTTTCTGGCACTTGAGGGTCTCCCTAGGGTTTGTTGGGTCTTCCATTCCTGTTTGAAAAGTCAAGAGCCTTGCAGGAGTTGGAATGGTCTTGCCTTGTGCTGGCAGAAGGTGAAGTTTTCATTAATGAGGGATATCTGGTATCAGTTTGGGGAGACGGGGAAGAGAAGGCAAGCATGAATGATCCAGGGGCTTTTATTTTGCGTCTTTGATGGTACCCTCTTTCCCTAGCGGTATATGCCTGAAAGCTTGTTAGGTGAGTTTTGAAAACTAGCTGTTATCTCTAGGTCATTCAGATAGAACCTGGTCTATTACTCCCGGGTTCCACTGGCAGGAGGACTGTGCACTCCACTGAAGCTTGGACTTGGGCTGAGACTTACAGTCCACAGGGGACTGAGGGAGAGGGAGGGCTTAACTGGGGCCTCATAGGTGCACTAAGTTCCAATGGCTGCTTTTCAGTCACTAGTAGAAACCGATGAAAATAGGAACAAGACTTATGTGGTATCCAACTCTATGACTGTTCTGATTTCTCCACATTGGAGGTGGCTCTTGTCTAGTTCCCCTGTGTATTGCAGCACGTGAACTTATCAGAGGCCCATGTGTTTTGACTGCGATAGAGGTGCTGCAGGAAAGGGAAACAGTCATCCTCGAGTCCCTGGGACCAACCGCCAAGTGAGAGTCCTTGACTTTCTGAAGGAAAGAATGCAACAATGAGTCAAAGTAAAGCAAAAGCGAGTTTAGAGCGATGCCACTCCGTAGGCAGAATGCCCACTATCTCAGAAAGTGAGAGGCAGCCCTGGGGCTTGGGGTCATTGGATTTTTTATAGGCTGAGTAATTTCATACACTGATGGCTGGGAGGAATATTCCTGCTAATTTTTTTTTTAGTTCAAACATATTTATTGAAGTTGAATCAATGAAATGGAAGATGACAGATCTTTTATTGGTAGTTCTTAAAAGAAAAAAGTTGAGTAAAGTGAGTTATCCTTCAGTTTTTACTTAAAAAAATTAACTGGAGGATAATTGCTTTACAATGTGTTGGTTTCTGTGGTAAAACAACACAGATCAGCCCTGTCATGTATGTATGTGTGTGTATATATATCCCCTCTGCCTCTTGAGCCTCCCTCCCTGCCTCTATCGCACCCCTCTAAGTCAGAGCACCAGGCTGGGCTCCCTGTGTCATGTGGCAGCTTCCCACTGGCTAGCTATTTGATGGCTGATAGCACATATATGTCAATGCTACTTTCTCAATTTGTCCCACCCTCCTCTTCCCTTGCTGTGCCCACAAGTCTGTTCTCTGTGTCTGCGTTCCCCATCCTTTCCTGTAATTAGGTTCATCAGTACTATTTTTCTAGATTCCATATATCTGTGTTAATATATTTTTCTCTGACCTACTTCTCTCCGTACAACAGGTTTTGGGTTCATCCAGCGCACTACAGCTGACTCAGATTCGTTCCTTCCATTGTGTATATGCACCGCAACTTCTTTATCCATTCATCTCTCGAAGAATGTCTAGGTTGTGTCCATGTCTTGGCTACTGTAAATAGTGCTACAGTGAACACTGGGGTACATGTGTCTGTTTGAATTATGGTTTTTTCGGGATATATACCCAGTAGTGGGTCATATGGTAGTTTTATTCCTAGGGTTTTTTTTTTTTTTAAAGAATCTCCATACTGTTCTCCATAGTGGCTGTATCAATTTACATTCCCACCAGTAGTATAAGAGGTACTTTTTTCCATGTCCTCTCCAGCATTCATTGTTTGTAGATTTTTTGATGATGGCCTTCTCAAAGGTGTGAGGCTTACCTCATTGTAGTTTTGATTTGCATTTCTCTAACAGTGAGCAATGTTAAACTTCTTTGCATGTGTTTTTTGGCCATCTGTATGTCTTCTTTGAAGAAATGGCTGTATTCCTGCTGTTTGGGGGAAGGTAGAGAGTCTCAGGAACTGGGCCACTGCGTATTTTTCGGTCTTTTTTGGTTCTGCCCTGAAAATGTCATGGTTTTAAGGGACAGTGATTTTTTAGTATTATAATGAAGGCATAATGAGCTAAAGGTCAGTGACCACTCGGTCCTCATTGATTTCAGCTGGTTGCAGCCAGTTTTTATTGCATTCTAAGTGCTGTTCCCTTTTGGTATTTATCTAGCAGCTGTGCCCTGCCAGTTTCCCTCCTGTCTCTGAGGGTAAGAATCACCTGGCCCGGGATTTGAGGGAAAAAGATACCATGTGTTCAGATTCAGAGGATAGAGGCTCATCCAGCTTCATGATGTGAAGGGAGTCAGGTTCTTGCCATCTCTGTGGGAAATTATTTTCATTTTTTAAACCAATGAACAATTGAAGCCAATAGGTTTCTCTTCTGTGTTGGCAGAAGACCTGGCCATCTGTGTGGCATAGCCAGAGGGCATGAGGGACCAAAGCTTCAGAAAATGTTCGAGGGAGACCTGGGGAGAGAAAAACAGAGATGGGGGCCTGGGACAGGGGCCAGCAGTTGTGAAAACACAAAGAGGCTGAAGTGGCTGAAAATGAAACAGGCAAGGAAGAGTTAAACAGTGTCTGAGAAGGAAGAATTTGACAAGGGGGGGCGGTATCCTGAGGCTGGATACTCAGGAGGTAATAATTCACCCACACAGGAGATGATTGAGAAAATGGTATCATGAGCTGATAAAAGTGGAAAGACTGACCTGAATGAATAAGTAAACATGAATTGGAAATATTCTCACAAATCTATGTGTTCTTATGAGTATATGAAAGTTGAAGAGAAATTGTTGTATCTTTGTTCCAAGGAGGACACACTATGATCAACAAATGGGCATAACTGATGGAATTCACATTACTCGTGTTCACTCTCTTGTTTCTGTTCTTCGGAGGGAAAGGGAAAAAGAATAGACTTTCTCCCACTCTTTGGTTATAGGAGAGAGGAGAAGAGGTCTTGCTCTTTCTCAACTGTGTTTGAGAGGGAGAGTGAAGTTAATGAATAAATGCAAATATGAATTTGCTGTCAATTTCACTACCGTCAAACCACCACCCCAGGAGGTGTAGGTGTTGGCTATTCAGCAGAATTTGTTTGCAGAAGTGGGATTAGAAGAGCAGGTGGGTGGTTGCAGTGCTCTGGGGGGAACTTTAAAGGCTGAGTTACCAGATATTGACCAGACTCTTTTCAGGTTTGTTGTTTGTTTGTTTCCCCCTTGTGGGAACCAAACCTTTATTAGCAAATATACCTCTTCAAGAAAACTTCCGCAGAGTCTCCTCACCCTAGTTTGTGAGGCAGTTTACAATACCTCTTCTCCCTGGCTTGTGGCAGAGCCAAGCAGAAGGCGTCTATATTTTTATTCTTGTTTATGGTACTCTTTGACTTGCACATTATGTACCTATATCTTTAGATATAAATACTGTTTTGTTTTGGTGTGTGTGTGTGTGAATGTGTTGTGTTAATAGAGAAAAGATAGATCCTCTTAAGAACCTAGATGCAGGTTTGGGGAAGATAATGGTCGAACAGTCCTTGAGCCCTGGAAAGATTTATTGAACTGAATTCTCATTATGTGACCAAGTCAAAGACATGTGAAGAGCTTCTCCACAGTAATAACTGCTAAGTTAAGCCAGGGAACATTGAACTGATAGGTAGATCATCCCATAGTCAAGTGCATTCCTTTTCCTTCCTTAAGGAAAAGAGGAAATAGCATAATAAGACTGAAAGGTCATTTATAAAGATCAGATGCAATGTAAGTGAAGCTTTCTTTGCAACTGAATTTTTTTTTCAAGTATGTTAGATACAGCAAATAAGTGATTTAGCTTGTTGCTGCTGCTGCTAAGTCGCTTCAGTCGTGTCTGACTCTGTGTGACCCCATAGACGGCAGCCCACTGGGCTCCTCTGTCCCTGGGATTCTCCAGGCAAGAACACTGGAGTGGTTTGCCATTTCCTTCTCTAATGCATGAAAGTGAAAAGTCAAAGTGAAGTCGCTCAGTCGTGTCAGACTCTTAGTGACCGCATGGACTGCAGCCTACCAGGCTCCTCTGTCCATGGGATTTTCCGGGCAAGAGTACTGGAGTGGGGTGCCATTGCCTTCTCCGAATTTAGTTTGAGGTTTCACAAATAAAGATGAGAGCAAAGGTCATGATCTTTTCTGTTCTTATGATGTGCCAGGAACAAGCAGTTTATTTCTCAGAAATTGTGCCCAGGAATAAAAGAAAAGCTAGAGATAGTATACTGTATTAAAGAATTCAGACTCTGAAGTTTAAATTAGCCTGGGGAATCAGCTTAAGAGTTAAGCTGAGATTGAATCAAGTTGAAAGATTCGAGTTAACTTTTCTTTGAATTTTTGCTCTTTCAAGTTTGCTTCAAATAGCAACTTTTGTCATGCTTTAAATACCCACATGGGAATCTGTAGGTTAAGTGCTTTAAAACAACATACACACTTTTTCATCATAACTCTTACAGAAAGCCCCAACTAGGCAACTTGTTAGTTATTTTCTCTGTATCTGTGCATTAAGAAGTGCAACATGCAGACAGACTGCAGGTTCAGTGATTTCTAAGAGAAGGGTTCAAATTTCAGCTTCAGGATCTATAAGGAGCAAACCAGCCTGGAAAGGGCATGGCTTAGAAAATTATCTTTATTAAATGATGGCAAAGCATGAAGTTATTGATCTCATTTTGGAATTGCTGTCTTCTAGGCAGAGAGCAGGTTATCATCAACATTTTTTTTAATTAGAGTATAACTGCTATACAATGTTGTGTTCGTTTCTTCTGTACAAAGCGGTAAATCAGCTATAGGTATAAATCCCCTTCCTTTTGAACCTTCTCTCCCACCTTCCCCGATTCCATCCCATCCCACCCTTCTCATTTCAGTTCCTTTCAGTTGCTCAGTCGAGTCTGACTCTTTGTGACCCCCATGGACTACAGCATACCAGGCCTCCCTGTCCATCACCAGCTCCTGGAATTTACTCAAACTTATGTCCATTGAATCAGTGATACCATCCAACCATCTCATTCTCTGTCATCATAGATCCTCTTAAGAACCTAGATGCAGGTTTGGGGAAGATAATGGTCGAACAGTCCTTGAGCCCTGGAAAGATTTATTGAACTGAATTCTCATTATGTGACCAAGTCAAAGACATGTGAAGAGCTTCTCCACAGTAATAACTGCTAAGTTAAGCCAGGGAACATTGAACTGATAGGTAGATCATCCCATAGTCAAGTGCATTCCTTTTCCTTCCTTAAGGAAAAGAGGAAATAGCATAATAAGACTGAAAGGTCATTTATAAAGATCAGATGCAATGTAAGTGAAGCTTTCTTTGCAACTGAATTTTTTTTTCAAGTATGTTAGATACAGCAAATAAGTGATTTAGCTTGTTGCTGCTGCTGCTAAGTCGCTTCAGTCGTGTCTGACTCTGTGTGACCCCATAGACGGCAGCCCACTGGGCTCCTCTGTCCCTGGGATTCTCCAGGCAAGAACACTGGAGTGGTTTGCCATTTCCTTCTCTAATGCATGAAAGTGAAAAGTCAAAGTGAAGTCGCTCAGTCGTGTCAGACTCTTAGTGACCGCATGGACTGCAGCCTACCAGGCTCCTCTGTCCATGGGATTTTCCGGGCAAGAGTACTGGAGTGGGGTGCCATTGCCTTCTCCGAATTTAGTTTGAGGTTTCACAAATAAAGATGAGAGCAAAGGTCATGATCTTTTCTGTTCTTATGATGTGCCAGGAACAAGCAGTTTATTTCTCAGAAATTGTGCCCAGGAATAAAAGAAAAGCTAGAGATAGTATACTGTATTAAAGAATTCAGACTCTGAAGTTTAAATTAGCCTGGGGAATCAGCTTAAGAGTTAAGCTGAGATTGAATCAAGTTGAAAGATTCGAGTTAACTTTTCTTTGAATTTTTGCTCTTTCAAGTTTGCTTCAAATAGCAACTTTTGTCATGCTTTAAATACCCACATGGGAATCTGTAGGTTAAGTGCTTTAAAACAACATACACACTTTTTCATCATAACTCTTACAGAAAGCCCCAACTAGGCAACTTGTTAGTTATTTTCTCTGTATCTGTGCATTAAGAAGTGCAACATGCAGACAGACTGCAGGTTCAGTGATTTCTAAGAGAAGGGTTCAAATTTCAGCTTCAGGATCTATAAGGAGCAAACCAGCCTGGAAAGGGCATGGCTTATAAAATTATCTTTATTAAATGATGGCAAAGCATGAAGTTATTGATCTCATTTTGGAATTGCTGTCTTCTAGGCAGAGAGCAGGTTATCATCAACATTTTTTTTAATTAGAGTATAACTGCTATACAATGTTGTGTTCGTTTCTTCTGTACAAAGCGGTAAATCAGCTATAGGTATAAATCCCCTTCCTTTTGAACCTTCTCTCCCACCTTCCCCGATTCCATCCCATCCCACCCTTCTCATTTCAGTTCCTTTCAGTTGCTCAGTCGAGTCTGACTCTTTGTGACCCCCATGGACTACAGCATACCAGGCCTCCCTGTCCATCACCAGCTCCTGGAATTTACTCAAACTTATGTCCATTGAATCAGTGATACCATCCAACCATCTCATTCTCTGTCATCCCCTTCTCCTCCTGCCTTCAATTTTCCCAGCATGAGGGTGTTTTCCAGTGAGTCACTTCTCATCAGGTGGCCAAAGTATTGGAGTTGCAGCTTCAACATCAGTCCTTCCAATGAACATCCAGGACCGATCTCCTTTAGGATGGACTGGTCATATCTCCTTGCAGTCCAAGGGCCTCTCAAGAGTCTTCTCCAACACCACAGTTCAAAAGCATCAATTCTTCAGTGCTCAGCTTTCTTTATAGTCCACCTCTCACATCCATACATGACTACTGGAAAAACCATAGCTTTGACTAGATGGACCTTTGCTGCAAAGTAATGTCTCTGCTTTTTAATATGTCGTCTACCTTCTAGATCATCACAAAGCACCAAGCTGAGCTCCTTTTTTATATAGTAGATTCCCACTAGCTATCTATTTTATATGCTATCAACATTTAAGGCTGCTTTCAGTTGGATGAAATATTCCCATTCTGAAGATTTCATGACATATTTATAAATCATAAAATGGTGGAGGTAGAAAGGAAAGAAACAGCATAGAATTTAGAATGTCTGGATTTGGATTCCAGACTTGCTGTTTCTTTGCTGTTGTTCACGAGAAAATAGTTTACTTTTCGTTCATTCTGTCGAGTCTAGGCTTACTGTTTCTGTCTTTGTTTTTACCCTATAATCATCACTAAAACATATCATGTCTCAAATGAGCATACCTTCTAGTTCAGCCTTTCTCTGCTGTCCTAAAATTCCTTTTCATCCATCACTTTGGTACTCAAAGTATATTCTGAGAACCACTACCACTGACCTGAGATGTTTATTAACATAACTGTTTCTGGGGCCCACCTCTGTCTTCTAGGAAATAATTTCATGAGGCAGTAAAGGATGTGCAAGCAGACATAGGGTTTGCAGGTTTAATGAGCCATATCGCAGACAGTTATAGCAGACTCCCAGAGGTAGAACCACAGGCATCAATATGCTTCTTAAAAGATTTTGCCTGGTGATTCCATAGTATAACCCAGATTCAAACTCATTGCCCAGAAATTAGCGAAATAGGTTCTCTTTGTATGTTTGTTAAATGACTGTCCTCTGGGGTTCTCCAGAGATGTCAAGAATGTATGATTGTAGTGTTTAAAGCATAATCTCACAGTCTCTAAACTCCCCTGTGTTTGACTGAAGAGGGGAATGACATCGTTTTCTGTGATTGAAGGATACTGTATAACCTCTAAAAGGAGGAGGAGAGAGAGTGAAAGAGCTAGAGATTTGAAAGTAGGAAAGGAAGGGTGGCTTTGAGGGTAAGTGTCACATGTCTGTCAGTGTGATCAGAACAGCTGAGATCCGTGTGGCGGGCATAGAGAGAGCAGAGATTCCAGAGCTCCTGGGGGATTTTTCATCTCCTGTTAGAAATTACCAGACCCCTTGATTCAAGGCTGTGACATTGCCTCCAGCAACTTGCTAATGTAAAAGGACTATTTGACTAACAGACTTGACAGTTTTTTGCCTCAGGAACTTGAGTTACCAGTTTATTTTCCAAAAAATTTCCTCATGTTACTCAGCCACTTAAGGACATGTGTTTTCTTGGCAATGACATTCACCATTTTGCATGAGATGGGTCCGAAATAAATTATATGTCATAGTGTGCAGCCTGAATTCTAACTTACTAAGTCCTTACATTAAAATCTACATGATATATATATTTTTAGAAAAACACTCCTAATCTTCCTTTCTTGCTTCTTATATACCCCATAGCAGTAAAATGTCTCATAGAATTTAAACTCTATGAGAATATACAAAAAGAAATGTTGGTATTAATATAATCACTGTGCTAAGAGTTTATACCATGCATGAAATAGAGGGCATCTGTGATTTTAAAAACAAAACAAAATAAAACCAATCCCCAAAACCTTTGAAAAATGATTTCCCTCTCTCATCTCTGTCCCTCTCCTTATGGACTTCTCTAGCAGTGTACATGTCTATGCTTGGGAATCATGGCCTTGGCAAGTTGGGATTAATATTAATGAGTATGCTGTGTCCGTCAGTCCTGCTAGGACAGAAAACAGTATTGATAGTCATGGTGGTAGGCGGAATAATGGCTCCCCCCAAATGTCAACATCTTAATATCTAGTACCTGTGACTATTTCTTTCCAAGGCAAAAAGGATTGTGCTGATATGATTAAATTAAGGATCTTGATAATCCAGGAAGATTATTCTGGATTATCTAGATGAGTCTAATGTAATCACATGAATTTGTTTTTTTTTTAATTTGTGTACTTTGAATTGGAGGATAATTGCTTTCCAGTGTTGTGTTGGTTTCTGCCGCACATCAGCATGAATCAGCCATAGGTATACATAGTCCCCTCCCTCTTAAACCTCCCACCCCTCTAGGTTGTCATAGGGCACTAGGCTGAGCGCCTTACATCATACAGCAAGTTACTGCTGGCTTTCTATTTTACAAATGATAATGTATATGTTTCGGGGCTACCCTCTCAATTCATCCCTCCCTCTCCTTCCCCTGCTGTGTCCACAAATCTATTCTTTATGTCTACATCTCTGTTGCTGCCTTGCAAATCGGTACTATTTTTCTAGACTATATATACATGCATTAATATATGATATTTGTTTTTCTCTTTGTTACTTACTTCAATCTAACAGGCTCTAAGTTCATCCACCTCACTAGAACTGACTTAAACCCATGTTAATGGCTGCATACTATTCCATTGTATATATGTACCACAACTTCTTTATCCATTCTTATCTCAGTGGACATCTAGGTTGCTTCCATGGCCTGGCTATTGTAAATAACACTGCGATGAATATTGGGGTACATATATCTTTAGAATTGTAGTTTTCTCGAGGTATATTCCCAGTAGTGGGATTGTTGAGTCATGTGGTAGTTTCATTCCTAGTTTTTAAAGGATATTTCATAGTGTTCTCCTTGGTGGCTGTATCAACTTACATCCCTTTTCTCCACATCCTCTCCAGTATTTACTGTTTGTAGATTTGTTGATAATGGCCATTCTGACCCGTGCAATCACATGAGCTTTTAAAAGTGTAAAACTTTTCTTGGCTGTGTTCAGAGGGAGATAAGACTGTGGAAGAGAGAACCAGAGAGATAGCAGCATGAACAGAACTCAACCTAATATTAGCAGCTTTAAATGAAGATAGAGGAAGGGGCCACAAGCCAAGGGATGCAGGCAGCCTCTAGAGACTGCAAAAAGCAAGAAGACATTCTCCCCTAGAGTCTCTAGAAAGGAACACAGCCTTGTGATACCCATGTCAGAATTTTGAAATATTGGGGTACATATTTCTTTAGAATTGTAGTTTTCTCGAGGTATATTCCCAGTAGTGGGATTGTTGAGTCATGTGGTAGTTTCATTCCTAGTTTTTAAAGGATATTTCATAGTGTTCTCCTTGGTGGCTGTATCAACTTACATCCCTTTTCTCCACATCCTCTCCAGTATTTACTGTTTGTAGATTTGTTGATAATGGCCATTCTGACCCGTGCAATCACATGAGCTTTTAAAAGTGTAAAACTTTTCTTGGCTGTGTTCAGAGGGAGATAAGACTGTGGAAGAGAGAACCAGAGAGATAGCAGCATGAACAGAACTCAACCTAATATTAGCAGCTTTAAATGAAGATAGAGGAAGGGGCCACAAGCCAAGGGATACAGGCAGCCTCTAGAGACTGCAAAAAGCAAGAAGACATTCTCCCCTAGAGTCTCTAGAAAGGAACACAGCCTTGTGATACCCATGTCAGAATTTTGACCTCAAGTACTATAAGATAATAACCATGTGTTGTTTTTAAGCTGCTAAGGTTGTGGTAATTTGTATTGCAGCAATGGAAATGAATATACTCACTGTCCTGGACTGAGGGTTGGAGTCCTAGACTCCAGTTCTTCATCATGAAAGAGACTGTACTCCATGAGTTTTGACAGTCTGTGAGCTACCTTTCCCTCATCTGATAAATAAAGGAGTTGGTTCCAATAAGTTGATATCAAATGTTTTTACTCATATAACTTTTCTTCAGAAGAACTGTTACATAGAAGATGGACCTGCTCTATTGAAGCAGGGAGGCCTGGAGCCTAGTGGGCAGGAGCCCACTGTCCTCAATACAGGAGAGTGACCCTGTCTTGTCAGTGTCACTGGCAGTGACAATCCCTTCTCTGCTATAATTCATTTCCATTTCTGCTATAATAAATTACCACAGCCATCATGACTTAAAAACAACACAGGGTTATTATCTTACAGTACTGGAAGTCAGAAGTCTGGCATGGATATCAGAAAGTTGTGTTCCGTCCTGAAGGCCATGTTCCTTCTGAAGGGCAGGGTGCCAGGAGAGTTCATTTAGGGGAGCAGCCCCTATGGAGGGACAGCAATGGGGCTTAGAGATCTACTTCTCTGGATTTCTTGAATAATATACATGGGGAAATTATTATTTTAAAATTTTTATTGGAATGGAGGCACATTTATTTCTTTCCATATTGTATATTTTATGGCTAATGTCATTGGTCTTCTTAGAGAAATCACTGCTTTTGTCAAGGGCATAAGGGTATTATTCTTTGCTTTCTTGTAGAAGTTTTGTATAAATGGCCATCCTGTGTGGCTTCTGATATCTTAGTTCTCTGACCAGGGATCAAACCTGTACCTCCTGCATTAGACGTGCAGAATCTTTTAACACTGGACCACCAGGGAAGTCCTGGGGAAAATATTTTTTTTTGAAATAAAGATGATGCAAAATATGTTATAGGTGTATATTAGAGTGATTCACAGTTTTAAAAGGTATGCTCCATTTATAGTTATTATAAAACATTGGCTCTCTGTGCTGTACAACATACCCTTATAACTTATTTTATATATGATAGTTTGTACCTCTTAATCCTACATGGGAAAAATTTTAAGGGAAATATATCTGGTAATATTGATTATCAGAATAAGCAACTTGAAAATTGTTCTGTCATAAAATTGAAAATAGAGCATTTCTGTTTTGAATGAGGTGTTTATCTCCCTGAGAATGTACATTTTGTATTTCTTTAGCAAAATAGGATAAAATCAGAGGGGAAAACTTGTCTGAAGCTGTATTAACATAGAACAGAATTTTACTAAGTCAATTTTGTAAAATGTTCAGTGAAACAATTCTTCAGTTGTTTTAAATGATGCCAAAATAGTTTATTTGATCATAATATGAATTTTCAAAGAGATATGTTTGAACTTAGGAGGTAGCTTCTGATTCACATGTAATTAGTTGTTGTTATCAGCAATCTTAGTTCTTTGGTAAGCCTTAGTATTCTTGTGCTGGTATTTCTTTTTAAATTTTTTTGACGTATAATTGATTTACACTATTAGGTTAATTTCAAGTGTATAGCAAAGTGATTCAGCTACATGCTTATATTTTCAATTATGGTTTATCGCAGGATATTGAATATAGCTCCCTATTCTATATGGTAGGACCTTGTTGTTTAAGATCCTGTGTATACTAGCTTGCATTAGCTAGTCCCCAAATCTCAACCCTTCCCTTCCCCAAACCCTTCTCCCCTTTGGCAACTATCAGTCTGTTCTCTGTGTACATGATTCTGTTTCATAGATAGGTTCATTTAAGTCATATTTTAGATTCCACATATAAGTTGTATTATATAATATTTGTTTTTTTCTGTCTGACTTACTTCCCTTAACATGATAATCTCTAGGTCTATCTATGTTGCTACAAATGGCATTATTTCATTATTTTTTATGGCTGAGTACTATTCCATTGTATGTATGTACCATATCTCCTTTATCCATTCCCCTGTTGATCAACATTTAGGCTGTTTCCATATCTTGGTTATTATATATAGTGTTGCAGTGAACAAAAGTATATGTATATCTTTTCAAATTATGGTTTTCTCTGGGTATATGCCCAGGAGTGGGACTTCTAGATCAATATAGAAACTCTGTTTTTAATAGATTCCACATATAAGTTGTATTATATAATATTTGTTTTTTTCTGTATGACTTACTTCCCTTAATATGATAATCTCTAGGTCTATCTATGTTGCTACAAATGGCATTATTTCATTATTTTTTATGGCTGAGTACTATTCCATTGTATGTATGTACCATATCTCCTTTATCCATTCCCCTGTTGATCAACATTTAGGCTGTTTCCACATCTTGGTTATTATATATAGTGTTGCAGTGAACAAAAAAGTCCATTCTAAAGGAGATCAGCCCTGGGATTTCTTTGGAAGGAATGATGCTAAAGCTGAAACTTCAGTACTTTGGCCACTTCATGCGAAGAGTTGACTCATTGGAAAAGACTCTGATACTGGGAGGGATTGGGGGCAGGAGGAGAAGGGGTCGACTGAGGATGAGATGGCTGGATGGCATCACCGACTCGATGGACGTGAGTCTGAGTGAACTCCGAGAGCTGGTGATGGACAGGGAGGCCTGGCATGCTGCAATTCATGGAGTCGCAAAGAGTCAGACATGACTGAGTGATGGAACTGAACTGAACTTGTACTCAGATGTAAAATAAATATTCAACATCTTGATGGTAGTCTAGATGGTAGTGCCACACCAGTGGCAAACTGATGTGTGCATGTTTTAAAAACTGTACATTTAAAGATAGTACATTTTATGTACTTAAAGCAATCCTTTGATTAAAGAGAGTACATATGGCCAAAAAAAAAAATGTTGTGGACTTTTAGTCAAGGCTATGGTTTTTCCCGTAGTCATGTATGGATGTGAGAGTTGGACTGTGAAGAAGGCTGAGCACCAAAGAATTGATGCTTTTGAGCTGTGTTGTATTGAAGAAGACTCTTGAGAATCCCTTGGACTTCAAAGAGATCCAACTAGTCCTTTCTGAAGAAGATCAACCCTGGGATTTCTTGGAAGGAATGATGCTAAAGCTGAAACTCCAGTACTTTGGCCACCTCATGCGACAAGTTGACTCACTGGAAAAGACTCTGATGCTGGGAGGGATTGGGAGCAGGAGGAGAAGAAGACGACCGAGGGTGAGATGGCTGGATGGCATCACTGACTCAATGGACGCGAGTCTGAGTGAACCCTGGGAGTTGGTGCTGGACAGCGAGGCCTGGCATGCTGCAATTCATGGGGTCACAAAGAGTGGGACATGACTGAGCAACTTAACTGAACTGAACTGAACAGTTACTGACATTAGTCAGTATGGCCTGCCTTAGGCACTTTATATGCATTTCTTCTTGTGTGCTTCTTTATGCTGTGCTGGCTCCCTGTTGCTGCGCTCGAGCTTGCTCTAGTTGCTGCAAGCAAGGGCAGCTCTCCAGATGTGATCCACAGGCTTCTCACTGCAGTGGTTTCTCCCGTTGTGGAGCGTGGGCTCTAGGGCACGTGGGTCAGTAGCTGCGGCTCGCGCTCTAGAGCGCTGGCTCAGTCGTCCTGTGGCATCTGAGATCTTCTCAGACCAGGGCTTGAACCCCTGTCTCCTGTGTTGGCAGGTGGATTCTTTATCACTGAGCCAGCAGGGAAGCCCAATATATGTATTTTCTAATTTGAACTTCTCAGCTGCCTTAAGGAGTGGGTATTTCCATCCACTTTTGATGAAGACACTGAGGCTCTGAATATTAAAATCACACTAATAACTGAGAAAGCTAGAATTCAAAACTATGAGTATGGAGTCCAGAACCCACAGTTTTAGCCATCATACTATGCGATCTCAACTTCAGTGCCAGGATAAGGCTGCCTACATGCTTTCCTTGCAGAGAGAAGCCTTTCCCTTTTCACTTGACAGCCAGAAAACTCATGAATGACTTTACTGCACAAAGTCATTAATCCTACCTTCCGTATATGGTTTCTAGTTTCTCTTTTTTTTTTCTATGATCCTCCATGTAAAAATATATACATTTCTACTGGCAATTATTACATATCATCAAATAATATAAAAGAAGTATATAGATACATCTTCATTTGTTTTTATTAATCTAGTTTAAGTCATTATCATTTAGAATAGTAAGAGCATCATAAGTGATGAGAAGTTTCAAGTCCAACTTCATATTTAATTTATGTTATTAATTTTCTGATTACTATGCATATTATGTATGCACACCTAGCATTGCCTTTTAAAAAATATTTCAAAATAAAAATATGCACACAGGTAATTCTGTGATAAATAATGCACATTGATCACAAGTACCCATTCCGAAAACTTGTTAAACATATTGATCTCATTTTAAAAGACAATCTGCTGGTGATGGAGCCAAGTGATTCACTACCTGGAAAAATAATGAAAACGGATGCAAATTAAATGAGTCTTCAGGTATCCCAAGGACTAATGGAAAAGATGAACAAGTGAATGGTAGAGTGAGAATCAAGTTATTTCTGCTTACACTGCTGAGTTGGTGACTTACGGACCACTAAATGGGTCATTCTGATGGAATCAGTTGGTTGCTAGGACAGCCTGCTGCAATCATTAGTGAGTATATCTGTGGCAACTTGGCTCAAAGGGTGCCTGAGTTTGTAAAATATATATATATATACTCCTGGTGATCTGGGGAATAATTTGGAATCCAGATAGAAAACAGACTGTGATGGGTTAGATGACATCCTTATTCATCACAGTCTGTTTTCTATCTGGATGCAGCCTCGTAGACCAGTGTGGGGTCTCTATTTTTGAAATGTGAATGGTTCTCCCAAACTTTTTCCAGACTGGGGACTCTGAGTTGTACTCACTAATACTAGAGTCTTGTGAAGCCTTGCCTTATGATCTCAGCCCTGAACAATCTTTATAATCCAACTGCCTTTCAAGACTTTCAAGTACCACCCAAATTCAATTCACCATCTCTAGGGTCCACCTTCCTGTGACCTCATTGAATTTCCTCAGACCCCAGCTATCTCTTTCTGCCTGTGTTCACGACTTGCCTAAACCACAACAGATTTTTCCTGTGCTCCCTATGGACATGGATCTGAATATTAGCACTTGAATCTGGACCAGCGCCTCAAGCTGTGAGTCTGCCTGGGAGTCAGCTCTAGTAACAGACCACACCTTTCCCTATCTCCTTTGGCCAGCCATGACCTCATCGAGTCCTTGCATGTGACTCTTATAAAATGTGGCCATGTTTTATAACCAAGTATATGCATTTCATTTTAGGTATGCCTATGACACATTTCTGCGTCTATTTTATGTAATTTGTACCAGGCTCAGTTTCTAGATGAACATTTAACATTTTTAACTGCTGTACTACTGTGAGTCTTTGCACTCTAAATGGGAATGTGTCTTTCATACTGACTGAAACAACCATCTGTACCCTCAGCTAACAGTCCATATTAGTCACAAAGTACAGAATTGAGTTGATGTGTCAAACCCTTCCAGGGCATGAAACACCCTCTCTCTCTGAGAGTCATGGGGACAATTCAAGTTTGCTTGGGTTCTATATACTTGGAATTTGATTGTATTACAAACCTCTCTTGTAACTATTTATCTCAAACCTGATCCCAGTTAGACCCAGTTATCCATTTCAAACCCTTTATATTGTTGTTCAGTCACTAAGTCATGTCCTGACTCTTTGTGACCCCATGGACTGTAGCATGCCAGATTTCCCTGTCCTTCACTATCTCCCGGAGCTTGTTCAAATTTACACCCATTGAGTTGGTGATACTACCTAGCCATCTCATCCTCTGCCATTCCCTTCTCTTCCTGCCCTCAATCTTTCCCAGTATCAGGGTCTTTTCCAATGAGTTAGCTCTTTGCATGAGGTGGCCAAAGAATTTGAGCTTCAGCATCAGTCCTTCCAATTAATATTCAGGGTTGCTTTTCTTTAGGATTGACTAGTTTGATCTCCTCTCAAAAATGTGAATGTTTCTGTCTCTGTGTGTATATTGTCCCCAAATTCAAAGGAGGCAACACGCCAATTTAAAGCAAAATTGGAAAGGAGAAAGTGTCCTAGGTGTTGTACAGGTATTGCACGGATCCCTACTTTTTATTTGGATGACTTAATCTAGAGTCAGTCGTATCTTTGCTTTCTCTACCAGGAGCTGTCATTCATACTTCAGCCTGGCAGACAGGGTTCACTCTTTCCCTCAACAGGTGAGGATATTTGCATCTGCACTGTAACACCACCCACACTGGTTTTTGCTTTGTTTTGGGCTGCGCTGGGTCTACATTACTGCATGTGGGTTTTCTCTAGCTGTGGATACTGGGGCTGTGCTCCAGTCTCAGTGTGCAGGCTTCTCACCCCAGTGGCTTCTCTTGTGGCAGAGCACAGCCTCTAGGTGTGAGGCTCAGTAGCTGTGATGCACTGACTTAGCTGCCCCATGGCACGTGGGATCTCCCCACGCCAGGTGTTAAAGTCGTGTCCCCTGCATTGGCAGGTGGACTCTTAACCACTGGACCACCAGGGAATTCCCACAGTGCTGTACAGTTTAGCTTTTGCTTTTGATCTCTTCACTCATTTCCTTCTCAGGCCAACCCAGTGAGACTCTACCCTGTTAGGGACCCATAGAAGAATTTTCTTTTGAGGTCTGGGCCCCCAAGAAAATACCACTGTAAATCAGACTTTGTCACAATCAACCCTATACTGTCACCTAACTTAGTTGCAGCTGTAGGCCTTAGGTTTTAAAAACTGGATGATATAACTTGAATATTGAATATGATTCAGAAGCTTGAATTGGGGCACAGGTGCCATGTTGGAAATATCAGAATATGACCAGCTTTTAAGCCATATGAGAAAGCACTATTGAGCTACTTTCACGTGATCAGAAACTGCCCTGAGAGCCTGGCAGATCTTCACAACAGCCACGGGTACCAGCAAGTTAGTGCCATTAAGTGGAGAGGCCCTGGCTTGCACACTAAAGCATGTGGTGTGGCAATGCCATCGCGTTAACATCTGCTGAACCAGCCGACAGAATGAAGTGGGTCCCCCGACCGGACAAAGTCAGCCCAATGCCTCTAACATCCTCAAGTTACCAAGTTACCAAGGCGCTGACGTTACTTAGGGTAGCTATGGCTAATGGAGCTACATTTTCACAGGATCTGCCAAACACAACTCTCCTAAAGCAGAGTTAAGATAGAGTAAAAGCCGTGATGAGTCACGTCCGACCACGAGACAATGGCTTTATGGTGTGCATCTTTCCAGCAGACGTTTCTGCCAAAGGAACGCTAAGCACACATTAACACTAGAAAATCTGGCACCATCTCAAGGAGGCACAGGGCAGGGTGCAAAGGGGAGCTTTACCGCCTTTGCACTGCTTAATTAGAATATAGAATGCCATGATAAAATTCCAAGGTCTTCTGTGGAAATCTGTCATGGCCCGAATGTTGTGCCCCCTTAAAATTCATACATGGACATCCTAACACTAATACGATGGTATCAGGAGGTAGGGCCTCTGGGAGATGTTTAGGTCATGAGGCGAGTCCTCCTGGAATGGGATTTAGTGCCCTTATAAGAGATCCCACAGAGCTTCCTTGGTGGCTCAGCAGCAAAAAATCAACCTGCCACTGCAGGAGAAATGGGTTTGATCCCTTGTCTGGGAAGACCCCACACGCTGCAAAGCAACTAAGACCATGGGCCACAACAATTGAGCCTGTGCTCTAGAGCCCAGGAATCACAACCACCAAGCTCACCCGCCACAGCTAAGGCCACACACGCTACAACCCAGGCTGCACAAGAGAAGCCCCACACAGCGGCGAAGACCCAGCACAGCCAAAAATAAATGAGAGACCCCACAGAGCTCCCCAGCCCCTTCCACAACGTTAGGAAACAGAGAGAATGTAGGAACCCTCCCAAACACCAAATCTGAAGAAGCTATGATCCCAGTCTCTGGAACTGTAGGAAAATTATTCACTGTTTATAAGCTACCCAGCCTGTGCTATTTTATTATAACAGCCTGAGCAGACTAAGAGCATTCACACAACAAAATCCAGCACCAGTTGAGGATTCACTGTGCAGGGCACAAAATATTGCCTTGCTGCCTATGCACTGGTAATTTGGAATATATAATTCCATAATAAAAACTCCAAGCCAAGTTGGTCCTTCGGTGGGAACCTAACCACTATGAAACTAAGACTTCCTCTCCATTATCTGGAAAAGTGGTCCTTTCAGATAGAGAAAGTGGTTTTGGTGGAATACACGTGGACCAGAAAGAGAGGACAGAGGACGTCTATAATCAACCTGGCCATCCCAGTAACTCCTGGAAATTACAGTAGTAACCTTTGTGAAAATCATTATTACCCTAAATCCAGGATCCTATTGAGTCAACTTTTCAAGTACTACTGCTCAAAATGAATAAATACTTAATGAGCATTCCGGATGGCACAGCTGTCAGTGGAAAGGCTTATTTTAAAAAATCACTCTTGACCTCAAAGATTTCTTGACCCCAAAGGTTGTAGGTAAGAGTTTCCCTGGAAACAGATTACAGGATTGAGATTTACATGCTTGAAGTTTGTTGGCACATGTTAATGAGATCAACACCTTGGAGAATGTGGGGAAACCCAAACCATGCCTGGGGGTAGGAGGGAGGTGGAGAAGTCAAACTGTGTGCAATCACAACAAAGGCTTCAGTTGATCCCACAGGAAGCCAAGGAGCTGGGATGACCCCTCAAAATTTTTTCAAGTTGAAGCAAAGCATCCAGGCCTTTATAAATCATAGTGACCAGTTATTGGGTATAAAGGAGGGGGCAATTCCCAGAAAGGAAGACAATACCATAAGCATTTCAACAGTTGGGGAAATAGGTAGTCCCATCCTGAAGGAGGGCAAGGGAGATCTGGGTGGCACACCATACATTCACTACATGAAACAACATGGACCAATTTTTGTTTTGTTTTGTTTTGATTTTGGAAATCAGTTCTGAATATTCATTAGAAGGACTGATGCTGAAGCTCCAATACTTTAACCACCTGATGCGAAGAATTGACTCATTAGAAAAGACCCTGATGCTGGGAAAGATTGAAGGCAAGACGAGAAAGGGATGACAGAGGATGAGATGGCTGGATGGCATCACCAACTCGATGGACATACGTTTGAGCAAGCTCAGGGAGCTGGTGATGGGCAGGGAACCACGCTGCAGTCCATGGTGCTGGACACGACTGAGCCACTGAACTGAACTGTGCTGGGTCTTCACTGCTGAGCATGAGCTTTCTCTGGCTGTGGCGAGCAGGGATTACCCTCTAGAGCTGATGTGAGGGCTTCTCATTGCAGTGGCTTCTCTTGGTGTGGGGCACAGGATTGGGGGCACATGAGCATCAGTAGCTAGGCCACATGGGCTCAGTAGTCGCAGCTCTAAGGCTTAGTAACACTGAGGCACATGAGATGTTCCAGGACCAGGGATCGAACTGGTGAGATTGAACTGATGTCCCCTGCACTGAAAGGCAGATTCTTAACCACTGCACCACCAGGGAAGCCCTGGACTAGTTTTTGTACTGAATTAAGTGACTGGCCCAGTAATTTTTAAGCCACACTATTCAATCACTGAACACTAAAACATCTATGAGATCCTAACATGAATCACTTAACTTAAAACTGGACAATAAAAGTTTTGCTGTAATTGTACTGATTTGTGGGGGGGGTGGGCAGGGGGGAGACAATTTCTCAAAATCATCCTCTAATGAATATGGAAGCAGACTTATTACATAAGCAGAATTAATTAAGTATGAAATCAGTGGTACTATAGAGTTTAACCAATTCTCCTCACATTCAGGATTCCCCTAGCAAGACATACTCCTAACATACAGAGCAAATGCGTTTTCATAGCCTGAAATCACAGCCCCTGCTATCTGTCCTGCGGGAGAACAAATGGCCAGGAAAATTAACCACCAACATTTGCAAGAACTTAATATGTGCCTAGTAAATGTTATGAGTGCTTTACATGCATCGTTGCCCCTAACCTTCGAAATAAACTATTAATACATAAGGTAGATATTGTTATTATTACCAAAATACAGAAAAGGAAACTAATTTACAGAAAAGTTAAGTAACCTGCTCAGGTCACCCAAATTACATGTTGATTAGTCGGTAAGTTATGTCTGACTGTTGTGACCCCATAGGCTGTAGCCCCCCAGGCTCCTCTGTCCATGAGTTTCCCAGGCAAGCATACTGGAATGGGTTGCCATTTCCTTCTCCAGGGGATCTTCCCAACTCCGAGATCAAACTCATGTCTCCTGCATTGGTATGTGGGTTCCTTACCACTGAGCCACCAGGGAAGCTTCCAATGTGTGGCAGAGCCTACATTCCATATTATCAGACCCAAAGGAAATCCATAAACACAGTTGTTTTGGATAATCCCCATTTGCCCCTCAGACCTCCTCTCCACCTTATTCTGTGTCTCAGGAAGCTGACCACTATGGACTTCCCCCAGCTAAAGCTCTTTTGCCTTCTAGTTTCCAGATGGGTGGTTAAAAGGAGATACCAACAAGAGATCTGAGGGGAGGAAGAGACCAAGATCAGGGTATGCAAACACTGGTTTCCTTCCTGCTGGGCCACAGGTTGACGGTGACTCCTTCCTCTACCAAAAGTTCTTCCTACAGCTAGAGATATCATGGCTTCCAGTGACCACAACCTCCTCTTCCCTCTCCAGATCACTGTTGGTTTTTCAAGACCCTTCTCCATCCCTTGTTCATTTCCATTAATGCTGCCCACAGCTTTGTAACTAGGTTTTTTTTTTTTAATAAAATCTGTCTCTTAGGGCATTTGAGGGTTGAGTACATCTCCTAGTGGACTCAGAAATGTAGTTAGATTTCCAAAGCAATGAGAGACATGCTCTCTAGCAGAGAAGTAATGAGTTTCATGGACAGTGTCTAATGACAAACAGACACTAGTTAATGTCCATAGCATGCCTCCTGCCTTCCAAGTAAGTATCCCCTGGTCTTGCCTCTTTTCCAATAAGCATCAGTACAGACGGGGTTTCGCGATCTGAACTCTACTGATATTTTGAATCAGAAAATCTTTAATTCTGGGTCAGGGGTGTCCCATAGATGGCAGCGTCTCTGGTCTCTACCCAACAGATGCCAATAGCAATCTCCCAAGTCATGGCAACAAATGTCTTCAGATATTGGCAAATGTGTTCTGTGGGCAAAATACCCTCAGTTGAAAACCATGACCTAGAATTAATGGAGAAAGAGCCTCAGAGGATAAACCCAAGAGTAACAAAAGGATGGAGCGAGGGGAAGGCAGGCAGGACACAAGAGAGAGAGGAAGGGAGAGAGGAAGGGAGGGAAGATCAGGAGGTATTTCAAAAGACATTGATCTGCCACATTTCTGTCATTGGTGATTAATATCCCTCACTAAAGGTACTCACTTTCACTTATTGTTTATTCCCTCTGAGAAGCTGGGTGCTCTGTTCTTATGAAGGATCTGTTTCTCTATCAACTTTGTCCTTCTTCACAATCATGACCTTCCCAGACAAGTCACTGCTACTTTCTAAACCACACTGCCCTGCCTGCAAATCAAAGGCATCAGAGAAGACCATCTCTAAACTTTCTCCCAATTCTGCTTATGTATAGCTCCAAAGAAACACTTCCCTGTTCAAAAATGATACCCCAGATGGTCATTTCTCCCCCTTGTGTCTGTGGGAGCTAAAAAAGCCAACCACATAAGATTAAAACGACTTTCCTATGCATACAGCCGTCATCATCTCATTTTATTCCCACACGTTTTTTCTTTTTGGCCTTTTCTCAAGATTTCAGGACTTATGTCTAGAATAAGTACATCTTTGTCATCCTGAAAAAAAAACAGAGGCCTGCCTTGAGCTGAAGGGCAAAGCAATACCAAGAAATCTGAATGGTTTATGCTTGACGATGACTATTTGGACAGTGTTCAAGGGCCCACAGTAGAAATCCTTCATTAGCACCACGACGTTTCCATTATTGCCAATGTCAGGAAGGAACGTGTTACAAGTATTCAGGAGCTGAGGTTTCAACATTTGTCAAATGCAATTACCCAGACTTTTTAGTTCCAAAGTTGATTGGAATGCCATCTTCCACTTCTCATTCACCCGATACACAGAAAAGGAAGCCGAGGGGTAGTTTATAAAAGAAATGCAGTAATAACAACAGCATCATGTTTAAATTAGAATGACATGAATGAGTTTGTAATACTTGGGAACCACATAACCCTGAGAGTGCTAAAAGGTCTATTAGAGCTAACGAGGCTGGTGGCTGTGCCGTTCCACCAAGAAGGAATGAATCACAACACAGAATGCAATCCAAATACAGTTTTCAAACCACAGTTGAGAACAAGGATGAAACAGAGAACAGGTTCCCTCAAGCGCCACCCCAGGCACCTGCCACTCTGAAACCTGGCCACCAGACCCCCTGATAAAATCACTTACATGTAATGGTCAGGCATATCACTTGCAACAGAACTTCCCATTTCCACTGTATCTCAAGGCCGGAAATGTCCACTAGGTTTCCAGTTTTGTGGCTATCTTAAAAGAAGCTGCAAATCAGTAACTAGTGGGGACCCTGAATTCCACTTAGAAGAGAGTTTTCCTGGGACCCCATTCTCTGAGACATGGGGACAAGGATTTGCCAGAGAAAAATGTGGCTGCAATTGGCTGACAATGTCAGAGATGATTCTTTCCTCCTCACTTGGGATTAGGACTGTCCTCACCACAAGGAAAATCAGAACAATTTGACCTTGTAGAAACTCAAGAGTATCCACAGTCACAGGTCATGCTGCTAAGAGGGCAAAATATGAAGGTGGAAAATTCGAACTTCAAAAATAGACAAGCAAAGAATTATAAAAACTCAGTTCAGTTCAGTCGCTCAGTCGTGTCTGACTCTTTGCGACCCCATGAATCGCAGCACGCCACGCCTCCCTGTTCATCACCATCTCTCGGAGTTCACTCAGACTCACATCCATCGAGTCTGTGATGCCATCCAGCCATCTCATCTTTGGTCGTCCCCTTATCCTCCTGCCCCCAATCCCTCCCAGCATCAGAGTCTTTTCCAATGAGTCAATTCTTTGCATGAGGTGGCCAAAGTACTGGAGTTTCAGCTTTAGCATCATTCCTTCCAAAGAAATCCCAGGGTTGATTTCCTTCAGAATGGACTGGTTGGATCTCCTTGCATTCCAAGGGACTCTCAAGAGTCTTCTCCAACACCACAGTTCAAAAACATCAATTCTTTGGTTCTCAGCCTTCTTCACAGTCCAACTCTCACATCCATACATGACCACTGGAAAAACCATAGCCTTGACTAGACAGACCTTAGTCGGCAAAGTAATGTCTCTGCTTTTGAATATACTATCTAGGTTGGTCATAACTTTTCTTCCAAAGAGTAAGCGTCTTCTAATTTCATGGCTGCAGTCACCATCTTCAGTGATTTTGGAGACCCAAAAAATAAAGTCTGACACTGTTTCCCCATCTATTTCCCATGAAGTGATGGGACCGGATGCCATGAAACTCAGGGCAAAAAATTCTTAAATAACTCCATTAAATTTGAATGTCAAAAGTCACACACAGGGAGACCCAAAAGTGAAATTCAGTGAGCAGGCACAACCAAGTTAGTTTTGATAAAAATGATGTTTGGAAAAAGCTGAATTGAATACTTTGTAGGAGAGACATCCTTACCTGATGGCTCACTGAGTAAAGAATCTGCCTTTGGTGCAGAAGATGCAGGAGACTCAGGTTCAATATTGATTGGGTCAGGAAGATCCCCTGGAGGAGGAAGTAGCAACCCACTCCAGTATTTTGCCTGGGAAATCCAATTGTCAGAGGAGCCTGGTGGGCCACAGCCCAAAGGATCCCAAAGAGATGGACGCAATTGAACATGCACATGTAGGGGGGCACACATTTTCCTCCCACCTCTGCTCATTTCTCCCTGCTCAAGCTGACCCGCATCAGGCATTTTTGTTAATTGACCAGCCGCTAGGGATGTGTGTTTATAAGCCTGAGCTGATCGGGTTTCTTCAGTTCAGTTCAGTCACTCAGTCATGTCCGACTCTTTGCGACCCCATGAATCACAGCACGTCACGCCTCCCTGTTCATCACCATCTCTCGTAGTTCACGTCCATCGAGTCCATGATGCCATCCAGCCATCTCATCCTCTGTCATCCCCTTCTCCTCCTGCCCCCAATCCCTCCCAGCATCAGAGTCTTTTCCAATGAGTCAATTCTTCGCATGAGGTGAACAAAGTACTGGAGTTTCAGCTTCAGCATCATCCCTTCCAAAGAAATCTCAGAGTTGATCTCCTTCAGAATGGACTGGTTGGATCTCCTTGCAGTCCAAGGGCCTCTCAAGAGTCTTCTCCAACACCACAGTTCAAAAGCATCAATTCTTCGGCGCTCAGCCTTCTTCACAGTCCAACTCTCTCATCCATACATGACCACTGGAAAAACCACAGCCTTGACTAAACGGATCTTAGTCAACAAAGTAATGTCTCTGCTTTTGAATATACTATCTAGGAGTAAGCGTCTTCTAATTTCATGGCTGCAGTCACCATCTGCAGTGATTTTGGAGCCCCCAAAAATAAAGTCTGACACTGTTTCCTCGTCTATTTCCCATGAAGTGATGGGACCAGATGCCATGATCTTCGTTTTCTGAATGTTGAGCTTTAAGCCAACTTTTTCGCTCTCCTCTTTCACTTTCATCAAGAGGCTTTTTAGCTCCTCTTCACTTTCTGCCATAAGGGTGGTGTCATGT